>JAADWU010000336.1:0-13791 GCA_023336255.1 Pythium graminicola
CTAATGGACCATTTTGCTAAAGGAGGATTTTGGCTCCGTACACTGTAAGATGCAAATGTGGCTGTGCGTTGGCACTTGATCCGTGATGATGCGACATTATGCATGCAACAGCCACTGTGTGGACGAGGAACACCCGTGCCCAACAACCTTGTTGTTGGTCGCGAATAACGCAGCTACTTGTTCCTCCTCCTGATGTTGTTGGGTGCGCAGTCGGGACATCGCCAACGCTGACCTTCCTCCTGCAAGTACGTTCTTCTGTTGGAGGGTACAGTCGCAAACTTCACTTCGTGGGGCCGAGTGAAGGTTTTTCTCTCTGTCTTTCAAAGTGATGACGTCGCTCCCAGGCACATCGTCTATTGCTACATCTTCTCCTGCGACAGGTCGTCATGAGTTTCGAGTTCAAAAAGGTTGTTGGGGAACCGTTTCGCACTCTCTCATGAAACCGAGTTGGGATTGCAACGTGTAATTTATCAACCCAGATTTCTTTCCAATGCGTTTGTTTGTGTTGTTGTGAGATGTGTTTTACGTCGGTGGCGATATATTCTCAAGGAATAAACATCAAATCGGGACTGACGCGAGAGAATGTAGCCGGCACGCTGACGACCGACTCCCTCTGCTGGAAACGATGCAACACCACAGCAGTGAATGGCGCCACACATGAGAAAGATCCGCTACAGAAGGTACAACCAGCTGGTTGGTTGCCCCATGCTTTGTGCGGATTTTTGCTTCGCACGGCAACACAGAGCTTTACTACAGTTATTTTCGGACCTCGCACGAAACATTTCCGTTAAGTTTTAAACAGTTCAGTTCGTAGCGTTTAAAACATCCCGAGGGAACGACTTTGATGTTGAATAAACTATTGAACGTCATTGACTTCCCGAACCCATGTGTTGAAAACATGTGATGTAAACTATTTTTGTGGCGGTTGAAGAGAAAAAGTGGAAAAAAACCGCTCGGGTACTTTTTCCGGACCACAGAATTCGTTTTGCTCGTTTCGGCGCAAGAAGTACTCCAGCTCTCCCCCTTTTTACCAACATGGACCGCGACTCCCTTGTTTTCCTCGCTAAGCTCGCTGAGCAGGCCGAGCGGTACGTTCATATGCAAGCGACCAGTTTAAAGTGCAAAGAACTCATGGGTTTCTGTGAACAGTTATGATGAGATGGTGGACCACATGAAGGCAGTGGCCAACAACCACAACGTCGAGCTCACGGTTGAGGAACGTAACCTTTTGTCGGTGGCGTACAAGAACGTGATTGGTTCGCGTCGTGCGTCGTGGCGTGTGATCTCGTCGATTGAGAACAAGGGTGACAGCGAGCGTGAGCGCGCTGACCACATCAAGTCGTACCGTCAGAAGATTGAGGCCGAGCTTGTTGAAATCTGTAACGACATTCTCACGATCATTGAGAACAACCTCATCCCGAACTCGTCGTCGGATGAAGGCAAGGTCTTCTACTACAAGATGAAGGGTGACTACCACCGTTACCTCGCTGAGTTCCAGACGGACGATGAGCGCAAGGAGTCGTCGGACAAGGCCCTTGAGGCGTACAAGCAAGCCTCGACCATTGCCATGGCCGAGCTCCCCCCAACGCACCCAATCCGTCTTGGTCTTGCGCTCAACTTCTCGGTGTTCTACTACGAGATCTTGAACTCGCCAGACCGTGCTTGCAACCTTGCCAAGCAGGCGTTCGATGACGCCATTGCCGAGCTTGACACGTTGTCGGAAGAGTCGTACAAGGACTCGACGCTCATCATGCAGCTGCTGCGTGACAACCTGACGCTCTGGACCTCGGACCAGGAGCCGGACAATGCTGACGCCAACCAGGGCGACATGAACGTGCAGGATGTCGAGTAAATGTACCCGGCCTGCTGTTTCGTCGTCGTGCTGGCAGAGCCCATCGGTCGTTATTATAACAGTTGATAGATAATGGCGTGGGGCGATCGCGACGGCGTGTCCGACGACTCGGCGGTTTTGCGACCTCCCCAGTTTTTTTTTCATCTTGCGCTTGCCTCGTCTTCTCTTCATTCATCATCAACCCCTCAACCCTTGTGTGTGTGTTTGCTCATCCCGCCATTTGCACTGTTCTCCTTTAGCTCGCCTCTCACCAAGGTTTATGTTTATGATTCCGCTTTTTGTTGGGCTGCGTTCCGACGCGGCTGCATGAAGCGAACTCAAAACAAAGACGAGAGGAGAACAAGGAGAAACGGTGAAATGACGGCTGAGCAAGAGCACGTGTGAGGATTGAGGAGTTGGTTTGGCGATGGTTGAGTGGGGAGTTGTAGGCAATGTGGGGACGAGCAGAAAGTGGAGTTGCTGGCATTTTGGTCCTCCCTCATGGTGGAGGTTGTAGGTCATTATGCTCTGTCATCTCTCTTTACTGGCAGTAGATTGTGCATAGGAATATACTACATCTCGTTTTCCTTTCCTTTCGTCCAGGTTGCATCAGCATTTCTGTCACTTCACTTAGTTGCGTGGAAATAGGGTGGACCACATAAGATGTGATATCGTGTGGTACACACTATACTGTGAAAATCTGCGAAAAATGCAAATGTCGATGATGTCTGGGTGCACCTTGTGAATCCATCCGTCATCGCGATTGCACATTGTGAAAGCCAGTAATCAGCACCCTATCTATCATGATTCTATGATCCCACAACAAGGATTCGTGCACACGATTCAGGAGGTCTGCATCAGGGCCACCACTCTGAGAATCGCACGGTTTAACCGAGTTCTTCAAATATCATGAATACGCACAAGCGATCCGAGTCCAACCGCATTGGTGTGTCCATTGGGCACATTCTCGATGATATTGCCCGTACCTCTGGGGATACTAGTGTCAGCACGGCCGTTATCAACCTCCTCGAGCCACTTGAGTTTGAAGTCCATGTTGTCAAGGGTAATGGTCGAAAGGATGTGCGCTACGTGCTTACGGTCCGCCACCGTGGCGCCCACACCATGTGGCAGCATCATCGCTCCTTTGACGAATACGAAGCCTTCCAAATGAAAGTGCTTCGTGAACTACATCATGGGCACTTGTGTTCGGGTGGGTGCCCATGGCTCGAAAGCTTTATTGGCGCTGCGTTCGAGACAACCCGTCGATCGATCACGAAGGCGCTCAGTACAGTCATTGAACGACGGCGCAAGACGACACTCGAAGTAATACAAGCCCATCGACGTTTCCTTGTGAATCGTGTGAACCATGTGTGTGCCTATACACTACATCATGTTGCGCGCACATTTCTCGAGTTTGTGTACGGCGGTGTCCTTGACAGTTCCCACGTCATGGACCAATTCCTCGCAGCTGCAGCGGTTGCCCCGCCCAGCAAGACCCACGACGACATGGACACCAATAGCACACGGACCAAGTCTGCGCAACGGCGTCTACGAGCTCAGTCAGGAGCCGGACTCGCGGCATCGAAGATCACTAGCGGTGCACCCGCAACGTCAAGTCCACATCCAATGCCTGCGCCCGATAACAAACCGGAATTATGCGCCATTTGTGAGGATTCTATGCCCGTCAAAGATGTGTATATTGTACGTCTGAGCTGTGGTCATCGCTTTCACGATGAATGCGCCATGCCCAAGCTCAATCAACAACTGCAATGCCCGACGTGCCATATTGACCTGGTCTAGTTTGGCTAAGACAACATATATGACTACATTTTCGTCCCCCTGTAATAAAACATATACGTTGTGAAAAGCCTCTGTTATATGATTTGTATATCGAATTCGACAGGATTGGGCACCAACCAACGAATGTTACATCGACCAACCGGATGGAGTCGTTGGTGCGCGTTCATATCGGTGGCCTTGCGCCGGACGTGACGATCCAAGAGCTCCGTGAGCGCTTTGGACGTGTCGCTTTGGCCGCTCAATGCCGTTTATCAGACGTTGAACTCCCTACAAGTCGCCTAATACCGTCCCATTCCAAGGGTTTTGCCTACATTACCATTGTCGGGGACGCCGCTGAACGTGTGCTGGAAGACCTGATCAAGGCCTATAACAAGACGAAATGGCGTGGCGGAGTACTCCGCGTCGCCAAAGCCTCCTTGGATTATCAGCAACGACTCCAGCGCGAGTGGGACGAGCGCGATGCAATGCAACGCCAACGAGAAGAAGCTGTGGTCGCGGAGCGCGCGCGGATGCAGCCGGTGGATCATGTAAATGAGATTCGAACGGGGATTGCGTTTGAGGGCAAGAAAAAGACAGCGTTTCATGAAGACGATGAGCTATTGGTCCAGTATCCAGTGTCTAAGCTCGATGTCAAAGAAGAAGACGAGGAAGATGCACCAGAAGTCCAACAAGAGGAAGAAGAGTGGACGGAAGAAGCGATTCAAGCACTCATCGACGAGAAGTTGGCACAAGAGGCGACGGATACAGAGTCGGACGGTACCGAGGAGGTGGAGGAAGAGGAGCGCGACGAGGACGTGGAAGACGATGGGGAAAGTGAATCCTCTGAAGCCGAAGAGCCAACGATCCCACGCTTCAATGCTGTAGGAGCCCAACCAGTACTCTCTGTGGACGATGCAAATGCGCGTCGCCTCGCCGCATTGGAAGAGAAGAAAAAGAAGCAACAAGACGCGTCAACCAAAGGTTTCTTGGGCAAGATTGACGCTGTGGGTGGCGCCACTGGTAAAAAAATCACGTTTGACGACGACGGTGAAGTTGGTGAGATTGAAGATGGTCGTGATGGAATGGAAAACGAACTAGACGCAGTGAGAGAAACCAAGCGTGCCGTGGTGACCGACTGGATGGGCTCGGACGATGAAGACGAAGCGGACGAGATCGAACGAAGAGAAGACGGTTATGGCGAGTTGGACGATGAAAAACTTTTGCGTCAAGCAGGGACACTGACCACCAAAAAGAACCTAAAAACACTTGATTTTGACGATGGTGAAGACGTGAATGCCCACGAAGATGCGGAAGATCAACAACGATTTGTATTGCGTCCGGAGTTCTTGGGTGAGACGGGTAAAAAGCTGTTTGAGATGCAAAAGCGTTTTGGTGGGGATCAGCGTTTCCGTATGGACGCTCGATTCATTGAAGAAGAAGAAAATGAGTACTTTGCCCACGATGGTGACGACATCGAGATGCTGGCGCCGGTGACCGACGATTTAGAGAACACCGAAGGCTTAGTGCAACAGTTCCAGCGTGAAGAAGGTGGCGACATGCTTGCAATGTACGCTGAGGAAATGACCCGTGAGCGGGATCAAGCGCTCGACATTGTGGCCGAACTGTTTCCCGACGTGAATATCGAGAGAATCAAGTACCGATTGGAAGCATTGAAGAACAAAGACCCAATTAAAGAAGCGTCGTGGATGGGTGAGCAGATGCGGTACGATCCACGCATTGCAGCAACCAGCAAATACGAGCTCAGGGGAGATGATCGATCGCGACGGGCTGCAAAGGATGAAGACGAGAAAATGGCTGAAGAGGAGAAGCGTATTGCGGAAGAAAAACGGAAACGTGAAGAAAAAGATGTACTCATTGGTGGCGACCGATTTTATTCTGCGTCGACGTCCCTTGGCAGTTTGTTTTCACGCGTGCGCAAGAACTCGGAAGATGGTGAAGTGGGTGAAGCAGCGTTGGATGGTGTCTTTGGGTTCTCCAAAGTTATTGATACTAAGACGGAGAATGAAGATACTCCCGAGACGGCATCCACGTTCAAGCTCAGTTCACTCTTTGATTTCTCGTTTGGTGGTGACAACGAAAAGGAGAATGAGCTCGCAATGGGCGAAGATCTGCTGGAAGCTGCTGACGAAGACGACAAACCGTGGCATTTTACACAATCATTCAATGAGGATGGTGGTACAACGGAGGTCCAACCGATGCAAGTAGTGGATGACGATGGTACAGATAAGGAAAACGACGACGATGAGCAGGAAAGAGAAGAAGAGACAAACACCCATGGTAAACCGAAGCGTGTGCGGGTCGAACGTAGTCTCGACGACTTTCTCGTGTTTGGTCGAACGTTTTACGGTGGCCCTACATTGGCGTCGCTCACGACCAAAGAAGCCAAGGACGAATGGCAGACGCAATGGGCTGAACGGCGTAAGAAACTCACACTTGACTTCAAACGGAAGCGTCGTGATGCCCTCAAACTCAAAAAGAAACAGCAACAAGCAATGCAACGTCACACAGCCAAACGCCACAAGACAGCTACCAAATAATAGAACCACTTCATTTTGTCGTCCACTGATTGGTCAAGCGCGATGGCATGCTTCGAATTTTGTTGGTGTTCTTCCTTCCATGTGGTCCACACAGCACCACCTCGTCAGCCCTGTGCTTGCGCGTGTCTGGCCATTCATGACGCTTCCTGCGAGCCGTTGCACGCAATTTCCAACAGTCATGAAAGTCGGGTTATCGATCTTCCGTCGCTCGCAGTCGCGATGGATCGCCAAGCAAATCGAGCAATATCGCGCGATACATCGCACGGCATCGACGTGGTATATGCTCTTTGCCGCATTTGAAGCGCAATTTCCTAATGGCGATGTGAAAGGACGCCCATTTACGTTGATGCAATACAAGAATCACTATCGATACCTCGAACGCCAAGCTGAGCGTGGTCAGGTAGAGGAGCGTCACCAGCAAAAGTGGATCAAACCAGAGCCAGTGCACAATTCCGAGTCCACTGCCACTGCGCCGAGACCACGATTGCGAACCAGAGCAACGGCCAAGGCGATGGCAGAGGCTGAGAACGGCAAGCGGCGAGCAGTCAGTACGACTTCCAGCTCAGACGATGAATCACTCAATTGGCCTCGTGAACTGCGGCGCTCCAAGCGACAACGAACCGCACGCACCACATTCCAAGACGACACCGCCGGGACGATCAAACGAGAAGACGATGGATATTGTTGTGAACAACAATCCCAAGTAGAAGCCGACCGCAATCGTCTGGCGATGGAGCTCAAAGAATGTCAAACGTCGCTTAAGCGTATGAAACAAAGTGCCCATGCGTGGAAAGTTAAGTACGACGAATTGGTGGCATCAACATCTTCAAAGGGTCCCAGTAAAAGTCACAATTTGACGTTGACTATGACCATCAATGTGGATGTCACGCAGAACGGTGTCTCCACGAATCATCAGACAGGCGTGTGAGCACCCCAGGATTGGCGATGGGATCAACGACCACGGCGTAGCGGATGTAGTGAGTGGGGAGAGTTTTCTTTCGTCTTGAAAGCGAATGAATAAATAGAACCTTTGATCAAGGACCAACACTCTCTTCATACTCGCTGCGATTGGCCAATAATATCCAGAGCTTCGAAATTTCGTTTGTGGGGCCACGAGTCTTCATCCCAGACGTCTCATCGCTCTCTGAAGAGATGGGCTCCTCGTCGCTCGCAGTCGTTGTGGATTACGAACCAGATCCAGCAGTCTCAATGCAAAAGGCGGTCTGTCGATGACTGGTACATGCTTCATGCGGCCTTTGCAGCGCATTTCCCAAGTGGTGGTATCCAGGGTCAACCGATTACATTCGAACAATACAAAACACGTTTCTTGTACCTTCGCAAACGACCAAACCTTCTTCAAGCGTATTTTGCGTGAGAATGAACACATGCAGAAGTCAACCACGGGCGCCACGTCGACCATCTCACCGTCAAGGTCTCGACTTCTATGGAGAAAGGCAATGAGTACAGATATTGCGCCAAGAGTGAGCACGAATCACCACGTCGTGAGTGCGTCGTCGAGCTCGGAGGATGAATCACTCAAGCGACTCTTTCACTCACCACGCAGGACATCGAGGCGGAGTACCAACCATACATCAACGAGCGACGATATGAACACCATGAACCAAGAATCTCCAAGCGAGTCACAGGCAAAAGCAGAACGCGAACGACTCGTAAATGAACTAAAAGAGTGCCGTGCCGCCTTCCAGCGAATGAAACAAAATGCAAACGCGTGGAAAGTCAAGTACAAAGACCTCGTGAAGTCAACAACGCATAGCGGTGATCCCCATGACGTTAGGATTACCGTGAATATCAACATTGACGGCACGCAAACGGTACACAAAGGAATCCCCACACAGTCCAAATCAGCACCCGATCGCCAAGACAATCATGTGAAAAGAGCTATGTTGACGCTTGTTGCTAACGCATATCAAGTGAGAAAGGAGGGAGCTAGTGTAACACAACCTTGAGCACTACGGCGATTATCATGATTGAATCTTGATACAATCGTAGCACCAGAAACTTCTGGTGCTACGATTTGCACAAAGTGTCGTGCCTGAACGTGTCCATAGAATTGCGCGTGGATGGTATACCGTAGAAATGAGGTCGTCACACTCGATAACTTGAAACTGAAACCGCAACCCTCTCTTGAATTCACTTGCTCACGCGACTTCGACCTTATACAAACCCAACATGGTACAGGTGTCCATCCATGTGTGTTTGTCGAGTGGAAACACACCGTCCTCTTCGTGTACGATGATATCACCGGGATTTCGAGAATCAATTGCCACGTAATGACCAATCGCACCATCCCAGAACCTTCCAATGAACACACCACCCTCTGTGACCAGCGTGCGAACACCAGCTCGTCCATGCTCCCCGTTCTTGCGGAGGTTGTCCTTCAATTTACGCAACTTCGGGTGCTGGGTGCCCTTTCCGAGTGATTGTTGACAGTTCTCACGAATGAACGAAATTCTGACCACGTAAGCCCATCGCAGTAGCCGTCAGGAGCAGTACTCACGAATTGCTGCATGATGGAATCAGTGACCCAAGCTTTTCCAAGCAGCAAAAACGCAGCTTTGATCGCAAAAAAAACCGCATCGATTCCCTTCACCAGCTCCATGCTTTCGCTTGGATGGTTTTGTTTTGAAAGCCCATTTGAACTCCGCGAGAGGCTTTTTCTTTCCGCTGTGGTACCACGCCACGACAGCGTCGAGTGCGTTCGAGGGACACGTTTTTTGTACCTCGACAAGAGGCTCCCATGTCCGAGCACCGCCGACCCATTCAACGAGAACCTGCTTGATCTTGCGGTGAACTCGATAGTCGAGGAATGTACGGACCTGAAACAGATCCGTGTGCCCTTCAGTATCGGGGACGCAGACACCCTCCCGCCCATACTTCGGCTTCCTTGCTTCAGCTTTCGGTACATTAACTGCTGTTGATTCGCGTTGTATAGAGGTAGCTGGCTTGACGACCGTCTTCTGCTTCTTTGTCGGTCGAGCCGTAGTCGTCACACGAGATGGGCTTTTCGTTCGACAACGCTTGCCTCGACTCGAGAAACGGGGGATAGTTGATTGCTTCCGCTTCTTCAGTTGGGACCGTTCAAGAGGCTGTGACTGTTCACAAAAGGCGACATCGAGCCCATAGCTCAGCTGAATACCCACCCCCCCTCAGGTGCAGGCATGGCACAAATAGGGATAAGCGGTGCTGAACAACTGGACATCGACATTTCCTTCAGAGAACGAGATCGATTTGATTTGGCTGGGGTCTTCGAGGGAATCGGATATGATGACCAGGCGTTGAACGAGAAGTTTTGTTCTCGAACGCATGTCCCACGCGCTGCCTCGTCGCTTTCTAACTGTGGTGATGGCACAGAGCCTTGGGACTGAGCTTGGTCGCAGCTGAATGAATGGGTTCGCTACAAAATGAGACGGACGGCATATACAAGCTGCACTCGGGCGCATAAAACAACAGGCACACACGTGGAAAGTCAAGTACGAAGAATTAGTCGCATCGACCGCATCGATTGCTCCCAGTACAAGAACTCCTCACCACAGCATTGCGCTCACCATGAACATTCATGTTGATGGCTGCGAGCAAACCGTGACGACGTCAACAACTTAAGACGGAGAAAAAGGACTTTTTTTGTTTTGTTTATGTTGATCCATCTACGTATATACATATCGACAGGCGAAGCGGGTTGATTGTTCTTTCGACTTGCTGCATTGCACTTTTTCTTGTATCTCTACTCAACCATTGCGAACGTAGTCGAACAGGAGCGAGTCGCAAGACAGTGTGACGGCGTCAAGAGAGATCAATTCAAGCGCTCCAGCGACCGTGGATGCATACGCGTGAGATGTGCAATGACAAAGACCTTGACCCCAAGGCGGTTTACGCATCAGAACCAGTTGTTTCAACGACGAGTTCATCGTCGTCTTCAGACATCCACAGCGTGATATTGTCACGCAAGAGCTGCATCACAAGCGTGCTGTCGCGGTACGAGTCTTCTGTGAGCTCATGGAGCTCCGCGATAGCATCGTCAAACGCTCGCTTGGCCATTTTGCACGCCTTTGCCACGTCATGGAGGATATCATAGTGGAATACTGAAAAGTTGAGTGCAAGACCAAGACGCAAGTAATGTGTTGATATGAGCTCAATCATCGCAATGTCATGTGCCACTTGGTAGTTGCGCAACGCGTCATTGACAATACGTTTGCGTTCTGCGCCGTCGGAAATGTATTCAGCCATGTATCGACCATAGTCCCCCTTCATCTTGAGATAGTACAACTTGGATTCAGGCGAAGATGCGAGTGGAAGCAAGTTGGTATCAATCATCTTCATGAGTCCCGTACAAATCGACGTAAGTTCGTCTTCAATGGATGAACGTAAGGACTTGGTGAGCTCAGGGTACACGTGAGGGGATTCGCCATGTTGCTTTTGAGCTGCCGAGACAATGCGCCAAGACGCACGTCGCATGCCTGCAGCGTTCTTGTACGCGACCGAGAGCAAATTGCGCTCTTCAAGGGAGAGATCTTCGGTCGCACTGGTCGCGAGTGTCCTCACGTGCTCGACCATTTCGTCGTAACGTTCCGCTTCTTCCGACAACTTGGCAAGAAACACGAGTCCTTCACGATCCATCTTGAGTACAAACAAGGAGAATTGAAAGTGATGATGGTTCTTGTCCATTCCTCTTGCACTATCATCATTCCTATTGAAATGTAGCCATATACCATCATTCCTGATTACTGATGGGCATCAGATTGATGAGTTGTGGACCAGCCTTGGGATCGTGAAGCCAATGAGTACTGAGCACGTCGCACGCATCGTCGACGAACAGCAACTTGAAGCTCCAATCTTGAGGCGATTTCAGTGGCGTGAGGACTGACGTTGGTTGCAGTTGGGTGGTGGGGAGTACTTGACCTATACTACTGTACCCATTGCCACGGTGTCCGCAAATGGATTTTCTAAACGTTTACGACGGATCTGTGACCATGCTTCTACCGTTGTGAAAATAATCAGGAGCGACTGAATATGGCTGTAAAATTGCCCTCGTAGGAGTGTTTATTGTGTTGTCTTATGTCTCCTTGCACGGCGTTCTGGAGAGATCAGCCCAGCAGCTCAACATTCGTTGAGGCGAGCGATTCTCACATCCACAAACTACCGGCTCACAAAGCGATCGATACACAAAACCCTACAAAACCACCAAGGCAAAGCTGAAAGGCTCTGGTGGAACGCTTACTGGTCGTTCTCAGTGACGTCCTCCGCATCGACAGTCCAGAGCGTGAGGTTGTCACGCAGCAACTGCATCACCAACGTCGAGTCTTTGTACGACTCTTCTGCGAGCGTATCAAGCTCCGCAATAGCGTCATCGAATGCCTGCTTGGCAAGCGTACACGCACGATCGGGTTGATGCGCCGTCTCGTAGTAAAAGACGGAAAAATTGAGCGCAAGACCCAGGCGAATCGGATGGGTCGGCGTCATTTCAGCAACTGCCGACGTCATGGCACGCACGTAAGCGTCTTGGCTGCGCTGAACTGTTGCCTCACGGGCTTCCCCCGTCTGCACTTCAGCCATGTAGCGATGATAGTCACCAAGCGTCTTGAGCAAAAACACCTTGCCTTCCTCCGATGACGTATGTGGCAACAGTCGCTTTTCCACGACTGCCACAACCTCTTCACAGATATCGATAATCTCTTTCTCGATAGTCTTACGGTAGTTGGCCGCACGTTCAATGTCTTTTGGCTCGAGGGTCTTGCTTTCAATAGCCGAGATCACGCGCCACGCGGCACGTCGCGCACCGACGACGTTCTTGGTTGCGACGGCCCAGAGATTGCGCTCTTCGACCGTGAGCTCATCGTCAACCGTCGATGCAATGGCCTTGGTATGCTCAAGCATCTCATCGTAACGTTCGGCTTGTTCCGTGAGACGAGCAAGAAACACGAGTGCCGAACGATCCATTGGTGGAGTAGAAATAGCGATGGCCATGATCTCAGTTCGTTTTCGAATGTTGAGAGGTACGAGTCGAATTCGAAAGTGAGGTGTTGGGTGTTGGTTTTGGGCCCACGCATGTATGTTGGGAAAGCGCCAACACCAACAATTTTGATATCCATGTTTTACCAACATTCGCATGGCACTGCAACTACAACCACCAACATTCGGAATGGTGACGAACCATGACAGTGTCCCAATCGCATGGCAACACGTCGCGTTGAAGTTGGTGACTGGTACACAGTACCGTTGTGTAGTTATCATCTCATTGTACCGATATCATGGTACAGTTCAATCTCGCCCGTCTCATCCCCTACAAGAGACAGGTATCTAATCAATCAAGCGAAGAAGCCAGCGACGACATTCGTCTTTTCCGCTCTGTTTTCATCGCCATTCCCTAGGTAGAACCTTGGCTCGTGCTGACGATGGTTGAGGCACGCGTCTCATACTCACCACATTTAAATTTGCTTCCAACCACACATTTTTCGGCATGGGCTTGGATACGAGACCCTGGTTCACGCCTGTCACTTCGGATGAGTGCAATGGACTCGCCAGTGCACCATGAGGTTCATTCCACTGATCTACTGGATACAAACTCATACCCTCACGTCCAAGTGTGCCATGGAACACTGGTAGGTAATGTTGGATTCTAAACCTCCGTCCTTCAGGCAACAACAGTGGGGATGGCAGTCATCAACCAAGAGACACGATGTCAAGTCCAGCAACAACCCATGGACTAACACTACCTTTCGTCCAATCATCATGCATCTGATAAATTTTCAACCAATCAATCCACCATTTGAACTGGCTCTTGTACGAGTCATATGCGACCTGTGGGACTCACACACCCACAATTATTTTTCTGGCCGTGGCATCCAACGTTGGTTCCTTCATTTCTTTTTTTTCGCATCATGTCGACCTCCACAACACCACTCTACACAGCGCTCTACGCGTTCTTGTGGCCATCGACATCCTCTCCACCGTGTGATTCCTGTACCGACAGCATCACAACCAACGTCTCTGAATCCACGTCGTCACAAGCACACTCGAACCAGGAGATCGAGCCTGTACAGGCACCATTGAGTCCAAGTCTTGAAGCTGCGAGTCTAAGTGAATCGTATTGGTGAACACTATGAAGACAATCGCATTGTCATGTGTACTACTAGGAATGTATAGAATTTCATGCCCAAGATGGACCACAAAGATTGAACGAGACACAAGACTCCAGTGACCATGCGATCACGAATGAGTGTATGATTCGACTTTGATATAAAGTAATGTTCAGATACGTGGACAATAGGCACAGCTGACTAATATTCAATACCAAGAAAAACGACTAATTGATCGGCTAGTAATTGGTCCATTTCAACGTCGTCATGGTCAAAGGTACTACTAGTATTGGGTGCCCTCGTGGCCCATTGAGTGATTCAATTCCGCACACAAACACGCGTTCCACACGAGCACCCAGGACAAACCACTTTGCCTTCACCAGATCAGGTCTCATGCTGAACTAATACTTTTGGTTTTCAAGAATCAATGCTATATTATCATTGATACCAATGAATATGTATGGAATAGGCAAAGCCACAAGTGACCAAATATGCAACAGTCGTCTTTCTTCATCATGCTGTTCTCGAC
>JAADWU010000337.1:0-13767 GCA_023336255.1 Pythium graminicola
GACGTGCGGGATCACTGAGGATCTGTTCTTCGCGGATGAGCGAGCGCTGGGACGTGCAGAGATGACAGAAGACGCGACCGCAGAAGCGACAGTGGTGTTTCCGACGGACCCAATCAAAGAGCAGTTGGCAGCCCATGCAGAGACTGACTTCGGCATCCGGAATCCAACGGACCGTCGTCGGAAGCGACGGCGCAACGGCAGCATCGGCCTTGGTGTCGGTCATCATCCCACAGCGGCAGAGACGATGAATGAATGGCTTCTTCCATGGACAGCTGCCCAAGATCGACCGGAAATTACAGTTTTAGACACAACAAATCCACAATATCCACAATACGGATCCGCCATGACTAATAGGACAGCAAAGACTCTGGCGCTCGTGTATCGCTCGTTCTGGCGCGTTGCGTGGCCACTCGTGCGGTGGTATGTGCGTCAAAAGGATGCGAAACGGCTCGTTGATCCCCTCGCAACGCGCGAGCGCTTTGGGTACAGTCATCGACCTCGTGCGTCTCGGCAACATCACTGTATTCGCTCGTCCGCGACTAATACAGTAGTTTGAAGTAGGTTCTTGGGACGACGCGAGTACGTGGGTGCTATGGATCCATGGTGCTTCGGTGGGCGAATGTCTTTCGATGCTGCCCATCGTCGAATTTGCACTGTCGTCGCGTTGTGCGGTCGCTGCCACGGCCCCCGCGGACCGACGTGTGGTGGTGACGACGACGACGCCTGCCGCACGCCAACTGCTGCAGCGACGATTTCAAGAGGTTGGTGGGCCTGCTGTATGGATGATGTTGAGTATAGAAGACTGAGCGGACGTTTGGTAGATGGAGAGCATTGGTGATCGCGCCGTCTGTGCGTTTGCCGCGTTGGATGCGCCTACGAGTGTTGCTCGTTTCTACAAGACCTGGCGTCCCAAGTGCGTTTCCGTGTTTTCATTTCCCTGTAGAGAAGCTCACATGATATGTGTATAGTGTCGGACTGTGGGTAGAGTCGGAGCTGTGGCCCACCCTCATTTGTGAAGCCTCCCGTCGTCACGTACGTCCTTTGTATCGTATCCATGGCCACACATGCAACTCATTCGTGACACGGCAGATCCCAATTGGCCTATTGAACGCACGTATTTCGCCGCAGTCTCTCCGCTGGTGGTCATTGCCTGTTCTCCACTCGCTAATACGAGATGTCGTCGCACGCTTCTCCCTCGTGTTGTGCCAAGACGTGACGGTGCGTTAAGAACCACACGTGACTATGGAGTTTGGTTTGACGGTTAATTCTCGCAGAATCAATCACGCTATCGACAGCTCGGCGCCGTCGACCCTCGAGTCGCGACCAACCTCAAGTTTGGTCAGTATTCTGCCATCTCTACTAGCTTCTTACTCGTACTGACACCACCACCGCATCAGCCACGACGTGGCAGCCTAGTGACGCGAGTTTGCTTGCAGCACTTAAATTTCATCTCCATAGCCGGAGTGTTTGGCTCGCTGTGAGCACCCACGAGAACGAAGAGTTGCTATTGACGAGTGTTCATGATCGTCTACGGGAAGCCTCCTTAATGGCCAAGCCGTTGCTCACCGTGATCATTCCTCGCCATCCAGAACGGACGCCCACCATTGTCCAGCAACTCCATCACAGTGTACGTTCGTCTATCAGCATGAATGGTCGTGACACTAATGGTAGTTGCTGCTGTCTGAAGTATCCCTCTCTTCAGATATCACTGCGGTCAACAGATCATCTGCCATCTCCCGACACGGACATTTTCATCGCCGATACACTGGTACGTCCAGACGTGGTGTGCTGAAACATCAATGAAAAACTAAAGCTATTACTTGTAGGGCGAGACAGGTCTCTTCTTTGACGCCATCGAGACAGTTGTCGTGGGTGGATCGTTCGTTTCACGTGGGGGTCATAATCCCATTGAGCCTTTGCGTGCTGGCTGCACTGTCCTGGTTGGTCCGCACTCGTTCAACTTTACTGAGATCATTTCTCAGCTTCAACATTGTGGAAGCCCACTCACCCAAGTCACGACGACAGAGGAATTAAGTCAGTGGCTTTGTAATCAGTTTCAACGTACCCCACATTCGAACACTAGGGAATCGAAACAAGCACTGATGAAGGCACTCTCGATTAAGGCCATGACCACGTACGAGACGGCGCTCGTGAAGTGGTTCGCCACCGACAAGGGGCAGTTCCATAAGCTGACGAAAGGGAATACGTGAGAGGGCATCATGTATTGGTGTTTTGGTAGAATAACAAATGTAAGGGACGCCGCTGAGCCGATTTGACCAATGCGGAAACTCACGTTTGGCTGCAGCCGATGCGAGGAGCGAGGTTAGCGTCATGCACTCCGCCTCGATGCCTCAAAGAATGCACTTCTTGTCGCAGGGTGCTGGTAGGTACAAAATTTTTCTCCGGTTGTTTGCGACTCGTTCTTCCCATCGTCTTTAGTACGGACGGTACCTCTCCGATCGTCCGCCTGATGCCGATGGGTTGCCTCCCTGGCGATAACCACCATAGCCGTAGCCACCGTAGCCTCCCTGTGGGCCGTTGGCGCCACTGCCATCGTCAGGGTAACTGCCTTCCTCGCCACCTTGGCCACCTTCACGTCCACCGTCCCGCGCTCCGCCTTCTGCTCCTTGTGGAGGGTAGCCGCCGTAGCCGCCCATATAACCACCGTAGCCGGGGTATCCGCCATAGCCGCCATAGCCACCTCCGTAGCCACCGTAAGCAGCCGCAGCACCGTAACCACCGCCACCACGGCCGCCATAACCACCTCCATAGCCGCCACCATAGCCTCCACCGTTGGCACCACGCCAGCCACCGTATCCGCCACCACCGTAACCGCGGCCACCATATCCACGGCCGCCACCTCCGTAGCCAGCGGCAGCCCGCATTTCCTTGGGCTCGGCCCGCTTGATCTCCACAACCTTGCCATGGATTTCGTGGGTTTTGCTAATTACTTCTGCCACAGCACCCTAATACAAAGATGAAACCTCAGCACTGGAACAGAGGTCAGCTCAGTTCAAGCATCCGATCGTACCTCTTCTTCAAAGGTAATGAAACCAAAGCCACGGGAGCGTTGGGTCTCACGGTCGATCATGACAACGGCATCGGTAATTTTACCAAACTCTTCAAAGTACTGGCGGAAGTCCTGGTCCCCAACGGACGGTGCAAGACCCCCAACAAAGATCTTCTTACTCTCCATGAAGGTGCCACTGCCGCCACCACCACCATGGCCGCCGCGTCCGTAGCCACCACCACGGGACTCACTGTGTTCATGACAGAGTCGTCGTCAGTATCCGTCGTGGAAGAGGAAGGAGGGGGCAGTCGACAGGTTGGAAGCGCCAGTCGAGTGCCGCATACGAGGGGACGAGAGCGTGTGGGGGAGGGAGTATCGTGTTTACACCGTATTTGCCTCTCCTGTCTTCTGTTGCTGTGTTCTGTCTGCCTGCCTGCCACTTCCTCATCCTGAATCTCCTTCCTGCCCACTGCCACTTCCTCTACCACCCATTGCAAAACAACTACTAACCTAGCAGGTCCTGGTGCCGTCTTATCGCGTGGAATTGCACGCTTCACTTCGACCGTGCGTCCATCAATCACATGCGATTCTTCCAACACACGATCCACCGCTACAAATCATCCAATATCATATAAGTTGCCGTGCTCTATCAAAATGCACTTGTCGTTTCAACGTACCCGAGGGATCCGCATACGTCACAAAGCCAAATCCACGTGGTTGCCCTGTAAACTTGTCCTTCATCAATGCAGCGTCGGTCAATGCGCCATACTTGCCAAAGTGCGACCGCAACGAATCTTCAGTGGTTTCCCACGAGACACCGCCGATAAAGAGCTTGCCATTGCCATCGTTGTGACCACCTCCACCACTGTATCCTCCTCCACCACCACCTCCACTCGCTCCTCCACCTCCTCCATATCCATGCGCGGCTGCAGCACCTTGGTATCCTTGTTGTTGTTGTTGTTGCTGGTACGCTTGGTACTGCGCATACTGTTGTTGTTGGTACGCTTGCTGTTGTTGCTGGAGATCAACGGCCGCCGCATCCTCTGGTTCGACCGCGAGCGCGCGGAGATCCTCGTCCTCCTCCACTTCGTCCGCTCCGCCACCTCCGCTGTGTGGAGGATGCTCCCCTGGGCCTGGCGCCACGACATCATCCTGTTCATACACCACGCCGTCCATTGTCATGTATTGCTTCCTTCCTTGGTCTTTTAGACGCCGCTGGCGTTTTAGACGTGAGGGTTTAGACCAGTCATAGAAGGGGGGAAACCGGTCGAGGAAAAACCCAGGACCTCTCTTGAAAAACCCACACAATAGGACGACGTCCAAATTACACATATAGACCGTATGTAGCCATCTATTTGAAAAGCCACAGTGTGTAGGTTTCGTTTCCCAACCATGGCCAGCATCCTCGACGGTCGCGGTGCCGTGGCGGACGAATGGCTCACGATTGTCGAGACACAGCAACATGAATTAGAGCAGCTACGCGCACAAATCGCACAATCGCCCGAGCGATGGAGCGACAACGACGCGCGAATGGCGTTTGCGCCGAGTCCCGCCAAGAGCTACACGAGTAATAGCAGTTGTGAGAGCGACGACGTGCCATTGGATCGATATGCGCGCGTATGTGACACTCTAGAGGCTACGCGACAGCGATTGACGCTCAAAGACGCTAAGTACCGTGAGCTACGGGCACGTACCAACCAAATGAACCACGAAATGGACGAGTATCGATTGACACTCCAAGACCGCAACGCACGCGTCACTGCTTTGGAGATGCAGATAGCTAAGGCAGGAATTGCAAAGGAAGAGGCAGTGGAACGCGCAGCGCAGGCGATGGAACAAAGCGACGAGTTGTCGTCAAGACTCCGCGATATGACGGTTGAGATTGAACGGATGCGGTCGGAGATGCTTCGACAGAGTGAGGCTGTGCATGAGGTTCACCGACACCACAGCAAGGCACAAGAAGAAAGTGTGGGTCAACGAGAGACGATTATTCGACTGGAGGAAGAATTACAAAAGGTACAACAAGAGAAAGAAACACTGCTACGGTTGCTCCAGGCCGAGCGAGATGAGCGGACCCAGCATATCTGCATCAGCGACACCGAGGCACAACTGCGTGAGCAAATCCAAGAGCAAACGCAGACACTCGTGCTACAGACGACTCAATTGGAAAGGCAGCAGCACGTGATTGTTGAGCTCCACGCGGCAACAACAGCACTGGAGGACCAGCTTCTCAAAGAACGTGTGCAAACACAGCTGAGTATCAAACAGCAGCTCAATGCTAACCTCTCACTCCAGCATCTGGTGGACGAGTATGCTGACGAAATACGATTCCTGAAAGTGTCCTTGGCGGAGAGCAAAGAGCGAGGACATATGCAAGGCGAGGAGATATCAGCATACGCCGCATGGAAACGGTCAGCGCAACAACGGAGGTCGTATCACGAAGCTGCCGTTACTGAAACCCAAGAAACCATTGAGAATTTGGAACGAGCAGTTCGATGTGCAGAAGCATCCCGACGGAAAGCGGTCGTGGAAATGTCCGAAGCCAAATGCCAATTGCGGCAACTTCAGGTTGCAATGGTTGGTGTTGACAATGAACTCGAGAAAATGAACAAGACGTTTGGAATCGTACGGACACGGTGCGTGAAGTATGTAGTCGTTGGTGGTTTCGTACTCATGGGGTATGAGCACAGGGAGGCCAACGTGAGTCGGACACTTCGCGAATACAGTCGGCGAAACCGAGTCCTATTGGATGCTGTTCGGCTCATGAGTGCCAAGGTACGTCACCCCATCTCACATTCATTTCCCCAATTGAAATTTTTGTTGGCTAGGTGCTTCAACTCTCCGAGCTTCTGCGGCGGAGTGAGAAGCGCAAGCACCAAGTCGTCGTGGAATCTCACGAACTGAAGCGCGGTCTCGTGGTCGAGCGTTGCCAGCGACAAGAGTACGTGTTGAGCGGGGTTGTATCTGTGCAGCAGTGGACTAATCTCTCGATGACAGTTTGTTAAAACAGTGTGCAGAACTCGAGAGTTGTTTACAGGCATGTCAACGCGCCGCGAACGATTCGGTTGAGCGTGCACAGGGTGTCGAGCGGGAAAACGCAGTTTTACAACATGCTGTCCATCAATTGTGTGCATACTCACGGGAGATCACGCAATCCCAACGTGCATTGCAACGCCAACTCCATCAACTCGAAGTCGAAGGGCGTGTTGAACCAGAAGTCTATGGATGAAGCCACTTTTGCATTAAGTGCGATGGCTTCATCCCTAAGTACGCTCAGAACCCAAGCCACGATGACCACTGAATCCATCCGATCATCTCATTCATTTTCTGATTGGCTAATATGTACCTGTAAAACCTTTGGATTGGTTGAAATTCGAGGGAGACCACGTCATTCCCCTTGTTCTTGGACCTCGTCGTTCGTTCATTTGCCGACGTGCGCTGCCACCTCCGCTTTCTTCTCCGCTTGATCATCATGAGCACTTCGACTGGTGAACACGACCATTTGACTATGAGCATCGTTGGCCTCGGCAACCCATTGCTCGACATCAGCGCCGATGTCGACCAAGCGCTTCTTGACAAGTACGCACTGAAGCTGGACAATGCGATCTTGGCCGAAGAAACCCACTTGCCACTGTACGAGGACATTACGACCAAGTACAAACCCGTGTTTGTGGCTGGTGGCGCCACGCAAAACTCGATCCGTGTCGCCCAATGGATGCTCAACAAGCATAACGGTACCGCGACGTCGTTCTTTGGCGCCATTGGCAAAGACGCCCACGGTGCCAAACTCCGTGAATGCGCCGAGAAGGATGGTGTGAATGTGCACTACATGGAGCACGATGACGTTGCGACTGGCACGTGTGCTGTGTGTGTTGTCGAGTCGGAGCGTTCGCTCGTGGCCAACCTTTCGGCCGCGAACAAGTTTCATCACGATCACTTGGAGCACCCCAAGAGTCAAGAGATCATCAACAAGGGCAAGATCTTTTACTCGGCTGGTTTCCACCTCACCGTGTCTCCTGATGCCGTCATGAAGCTCGCGCAGCACGCCCACGAGAACGGCAAGATCTTTATGCTCAACCTCGCCGCGCCATTCGTTGTGCAGTTCTTCAAGGATCCGCTCATGGCGGCCGTGGCGTACGCCGACTTTGTCTTTGGCAACGAAAGCGAAGCCAAGGAGTTTGGTGTGGCCCATGGCTGGGGCGAGGACCTCAAGGAGATTGCGCTCCGTCTTGCTGAGCTCCCCAAGGCTTCGGGTGCCCGTTCACGCACGGTTGTGTTCACCCAAGGTCCGGAGTCCACGATCGTTGCCCACAACGGCGAAATTACGCTCTACCCAGTCCCGAAGCTCGATGCCAAGGAAATTGTTGACACGAACGGTGCTGGTGACGCGTTCGTTGGCGGTTTCACGTCGCGTCTCGCGCTTGGTAAGCCGATTGTCGACTGTGTCAATGCCGGTCACTGGGCCGCCCAGGTCGTGCTCCGTCACTCGGGCTGCACGTTCCCGGCCGTATGTGAGTACACCGATTAGAATGTGAACTCGTCCAGGTGCTCTGTCGACACGAGCCAAGACCCGATCCGACGGTCTCCACACAGTGAGGCGTGAGCAAGAGCGATGGATTTAACGTGACGTCCCTCTTCCTCAACGTCATCGGCGCCGATTACTCGTAATAGACCACCTTTGTTGCATTGTGTTTATGACTCTAGTCCCTAGTTGGCAACAATGTTGAGGAGACCGTGTGTGCCTTGCTTCTTGGGCGGAATGAGGATCGACTTGCGGACGGTCTTGCCCGCCAAATGCTTTTGTACCGCTGGTGACTCGAGCGCCAATGCGAGGACGTGATCGCGATCGGTCTCTTGACCGGCCGACACCAACACCGTGTCACGCGACTTGCCCTGCACTTGCAGCACGATTTTGATCTGGGCACTCGCCAGCAACTCCGGATCAAACGTAGGCCACTTCGTCTCGTGAACATCCACATCGGTCGTCGATGCCGGCACGCTCGTGAGGCCGGCAGCTGTGAGTTTCTCAAACATCTCCGCCGCACTGTGTGGTGCCAATGGCGCCAACATTTTGACCAACGCTTCAAGAGCCTCATGATACACGTGTGTGCCGTTGAGCGCTCGGTAGTCTTGAAGAACGTTGCTGAGCTTCATTAGTTCGGCGATCGCAACGTTGAAAGACTGGTGTTGCTCTAGCGCCTCCGACACACGCTGGATCGTTCCATGCAGTTGCAGTCGCAGCTCATGGGCCTGGGTCTCTTCTTCTTGCGTTTGAGGTGTTCGGTCTGTCGCAGCAATCGACTGATCCAGCAGATTCCAGATACGCAACAACCAGCGCGACTGGCCGGCAAGATCAGCTTCGTCCCACTCAAGCTCGTGTGCGGGTGGTGCCTTGAAGAGCACGACAAGACGTGTGACGTCGGCACCGTGTTTGCTGCGGATGTGCTCAGGATCCACGCCATTGTACTTGGACTTCGACATTTTCTCCCACACGGCGATGGCTTCTTTCCCGGTTGCAGACTCGATGACCCGCCCAGTCGTTTCGTCCACTGTGTACTCGCCTGGCTTGAGGTATCGCATTGAACCGGGTGCTTTGTAAGTTTTGCCGAGCACCATGCCTTGTGCTAGCAGCTGCGTGAATGGCTCGTCGGTAGCTACAAGTTTCTGGTCAAAGAGGAACTTGGTGAAAAAGCGCGAATAGAGCAAGTGGAGAATCGCGTGCTCAATGCCACCGACATAGAGATCCACGCCACCATCAGGTTTCATCCACTTGTCCACGGCTTCACGCGTGAATGCTGCGTGGTCGTTTCGTGCGTCACAGTATCGAAGGTAGTACCACGAGCTATCGACAAACGTATCGAGCGTATCAGTGTCACGTTCGGCTGGACCACCACACTTGGGGCACTGGCACGAACGCCAGGCCGCCATGCGTGCGAGGGGGGACTCGCCATCGCCTCCCTTGAGATTCTCCGTCGTCGTGCCATCCATAGGCGGTAGTTGCACCGGCAGATCTTTCGTTGGGACACCAACAGGACCGCACTGTTGACAGTGAATCACTGGTACTGGGGCTCCCCAGTATCGCTGACGGGACACGAGCCAATCACGCAGGCGCAGTTGTTTGGTCTCGCCGCCCAAGCCGCGTTCACGCAGCCACGCGTTGATCGTGGTGATGGCATCGGCCGAGGAGAGACCAGAGAACTCACCGCTATGCTCGAGCACACCATGAGCCGTGACCACTTCCGAGCCGTCGTTTGTCGGTGCCGCGACCACTCGTTGAATTGGGAGATTGTGGTGCTGGGCAAACGCAAAGTCCCGTTCATCATGGGCAGGCACACCCATCACGACACCTGTGCCGTACTGGGGAAGCACATACTCAGCCAGGTACAGCGGTACGTTTTGCTGGGTAATGGGATGCACTGCGTAGAGACCTGTAAACACACCACTCGTGGTCTCGCCCTTGGTACGTTCGTCTTCGCTCAGACGCGTAACACGGGCAATGTACGCGTCCACATCCGCACGATGTGA
Source organism: Pythium graminicola (assembly GCA_023336255.1). Taxonomy (NCBI): domain Eukaryota; phylum Oomycota; class Peronosporomycetes; order Pythiales; family Pythiaceae; genus Pythium; species Pythium graminicola. The sequence continues at coordinate 9,536 of JAADWU010000337.1, forward strand.
TGCTGGGACAGACGGCAGCAATTGCTCCACGACTGTAGCTTCAGGTGCCAGCGACACAAACGACACGCCAAAGACCGTATCGACACGTGTCGTAAACACTGGTAGCGAGACGTCAGCAACGCCGTGGACACCAAAGACCACGCGCGAGCCTTTCGACCGCCCAATCCATGCGGCCTGCATGCGCTTGACGGCGTCAGGCCACTTGTCCAACTGTAGGACACAACGGTGAGTCACATCTCAAGCATCTGTGAGTCGCAAGCCACGTACCCGATCAAGATCATCCAAGAGACGATCAGCATAATCGGTGATTCGTAAAAACCACTGATTTAGCAGACGCTGTTCGACAATGGCACCGGAACGCCACGATCGTCCTTCAGCATCAACCTGTTCGTTGGCGAGCACCGTTTGGTCGATGGGATCCCAGTTCACGAGCGCTTCTTTCCGGTACGCGAGGCCTTGTTCATACAACTGCAAGAAGATCCATTGCGTCCATTTGTAATAGTCTTCTGCACACGTCGTGACTTCCCGATCCCAATCGAGACGAATCCCAAGCGATTGGAGTTGGGCTTTGGCCAGCGCAATGTTCTGCTGGGTCCACGTTGCTGGGGAAATGCCGCGTTCAATCGCCGCGTTCTCAGCAGGAAGACCAAAGGCATCCCAACCCATGGGATGCATCACCTATGAATTATAATTGCAATTAGTTGGAAAACGTGGGATGATGTTGGTGCCATGCCACGTACGTCAAAACCTTGCATACATTTGAGGCGCGCGAGACAATCACTGATAGTGTACACACGGACATGCCCAATATGCAATTGACCTGTGGCAATCAACAAAATCAGTTGGCAAAATCCGATGCCACACGCACTGTTGTTGGAGCGTACCCGACGGGTAGGGAAACTGCGAAAGGCAATAGAACGTGGGTTTGTTGGGATTGGATGGCGTGGGTTTATTGGCGTTGGCCGCCCAGCGCTGCTGCCACTTGGCTTCGACTGCAGCCCACGCATGGGTGGAGCTGGCACGCACAAGCGATGCACCAACGCGCGCGCGTGGCGCCACAAGCGTCCGCCGCCACAGCATTAGTTGTTGGCTGCGGATCCAACGCAAATGATGTGCGGCCAACAACCAACGTTGGAGGGTTATTGCCGGTTTCAACACCACCATAACCATGGTTATAACCATTCGAAAGGATACATAGGTGTTCTCATTGTCTCTTTGTGCACACAAGGGGATCCTGTGTTTCTTGCAGGTTGCTACTCCATGCCCTTAGTGTTTCTTGGCTTGGTTGTGCGCACGCCACGGTGCGTTTTCACTGAAAATTGGGATAAAGTTGTTGATGGCGTCGCGTTGCTTCTGCACAATGCACTCGCAAATCCACACAATGTTGCGGACCTCTTGTTCCTTCAACTTGACGTAGGCGTAGAAACTCGCTATAGGATTACAAGGCACGATCAATTAGCTCCTACTCGCTCCACAACATTCAACAAAACCACGTACCAAAGTGCATCTGGCTCTGGAACGCGAGCTCACACATCTCGACATCACGTTCATAGAACGCATCATCGATCGACTTGTTGTCAACACCTTGTGATTGATGGATTTCCCAAATGTGACGGTACACTGGGTAGGGGTCCAATGCCGCACTGAGCGAGGCTTCGTCGCCCGCTTCACTCAGCTTCTCTGTGGCTTCGGGGTAGAGTGTACCAATCGACGGATACAGCGGCTTGCGATCCGAGATACGCATAGCTGGCTCATTCAGAGGCGTTCCAAATGAGTTGAGCGTAATGTTGATGGCGATGCGATCGGCACGGGCCTTGAGGATCTCGCCCATGATCACAGCCGTATCTCCACCACAGTCCTAGTTTATCAATCACGTTAACATCTCCAGGCCCAGAGTCAACGGGTCACACACGTCTGTACCTGCGAGTAGTTGTAGAAATCTTCCAACCAGAGCTTGAGCATGCTATTCTTGATGAGCTCCATTTGCACTTCTTCAAGCACATTGCGCACTTCCGACGTGCCATCCATGCGATCGCCCGAAGCACTTTCTTCAAGGAACTGGCTAAAGTATTGGCCTACAAGAGAACCCATTGTGAGTGCTTAGAATCACGACGTATCGCTACGTGCAGGACGTACCAATCGGCGTATCGATCAACACGGTCTCGTAGAGGTCCGAGTAGCCCTTTGAATTAGGTTCGAAGGCACAAATACTGCGCATAATCGAGTCATCAAACTTGCCCAGTGGATGGAGCTACAACATGCATGAATGAGTCCTTTCGCTTGGTTCAACTACGCAGTTCGTATCATCCCTACCTGTGGGATGAGCTCGTTCACATCACGACCATTGAGCGTGCCCTTGAGCAGCAAAATGACATTGTCGATCATGTATTCGTACGTGATAAAATCCAAGAATCCGCCCAGTGGTTCCGACGCTTGCGCACGCAGAAAAAGAAACTCTTGGACCAGTTTGTTGGTCGTCCCGGTCTGAATGAGCGTTGGCGACACACTCGCCGACTGATCACGTGCATTAATATAGGACACCGTAACCATTGTACATGGAATCCCCACGCACCTCATCCGCAAGGAACTGGTCATAGTCGGTCTCTTGGAGATTCAACTTGACATCTACATTCCAACATATTAGAACATTGTAAAATTCCCAACTTTGAAATGTCCCAACCTTCCAACGTTTCGCATTGTGTGAGGTGGTGGTAATCCACATCATCGAGGAACGCAGAGCGGTAGCCGCGCACGAGGCCTTCGACGTAACCGTGGTCAATATTAAAGCTCGTGATGTTGCCAGCCATGGGGATTTCAGATGGAAGAGGATTTTCAGTGTGTGTGGGAAATGCAACAAAACCAAGAGCCAAATTAAATGACTTGGGTTCAGTATGGGACAGAGATCCGCAATTGGCATCATAGAGCAGTTTCGCTCCAAGCAGAAGCCCCCTCCACGGTTTGTAACCATCGGTTCGTAACTGTTCGGCTTTGCTATGTACAAGTGGATAGCTTCGGGGCATCGGGAGCTACCACTATCCATTTTTCTCTTTTCGTGATGTATTGGTACTGTTGATGCACTTAGCTTGATATTGAAGATCAACGACTTTGAAATCCATATCATCCTGGCTGGTGGGTCTTTTTACGCTAGTCTATCATCTTGTGGACATGGAAATCCTTTGTATGTACATGATTCCTAATCAATTTTCCGGACGCGTTCGGTGCTGTCTGAAGCTAGTTCGGTGACGTAAACACCGTGTTGGGGGCCGCGGCAATCCTTCGTAGTGTCCCAAACGTGGCAGTGGTCCCAGCACCATCACTCAATCCCATCGCTCTGTGAGCTGCGGGAATCAGACGAGTCCCTTTGGAGAGGTGCTGGTGTACCAACACCAGCCAACACCGGAACATTGGTCCGACCGATGATGGACGATCCACGTCGCGTTGCGACCATAGGCAGATCACGAAGTCGGCTTTCTTTAATTCACCGGTTTGCCTAGGGGAACAAACAAAAGAAATCGTCTTGTTGGGAGAACAGACAACATTCGTACGGACCATTGTTGCTGGTTTCGGTGTTGGTGTGGGGACGGCGTCGTAGCCGGTCCCTTCGACTTGGATACAATAAAATACACTGCGACACTTGCACCGATGAGCACCACCGCCACGATCCCAGCGATCAGTTTCCATGGGACCGTTCGTCTCGTTTTCAACACAGCAGCTTTTACTGGCACGAGCCCTGTGTCAATCGTCTCTGGACTTACAGCCGCGGGATGCAACGACTGTCGTGGTCGATCTTGGACTTTGGCGACCATCCATCGAGGAATTCACCATCTTCTCCAAGTTCTTTCTACGCTCCGTAACGGGTAGAACGGATCGTAGACCCACCATCTCTTTCAAATCCTTTGCGACGTCACTCATGCCAGGTCGATCGTCGGGCGACTTCGAACAGCATCGCTGAATCGACTCCCATTCGCAATCCGAGATATTGTCCTTGTCGCGCTTCGGTAAATCCCCATCTCGTATCCACACACGTACTTCATTGTCATCCCTGACATCAGCGTATGGAGATTTGCCACTCAATGCTTGATAAATCGTCATTCCAAAGGAATACACATCCGATTTCGGACTCGGAAGCATGCCTTGGACGCATTCTGGTGCCAAGAAACGTACTGATTCAGAGATGGAAATGTTTTTGTCTTTGCTTTGGTTTTTGTCTTTGCTTTGATCTTGTCGGCAAA
>JAADWU010000338.1:0-13758 GCA_023336255.1 Pythium graminicola
CCTCACGAAGGAGACCAATCAGCACTGAAAGTAAATGCAAAAAAGAGGAAACACAAGGGATGAAGCATCAACCACGATCATTGGCTCTGGTGTTCACCATGCTTAGGCTTTAACACACTCGAGACCATAGTCACGCTTGAAGCACTTGACCGGCACACCTTCCACTCCCTCGAGACGACGACGGCTTACACGCACACCATTCTCGTAGCAACGACCCGTGTAGAAACACACCATGCCAGCAACCTGACCTGGCTTGGCGTCCGTTGGAAGGAACAGGGACTTGGTCGTGGTCGTGGCATTGGCCTTGGCGTTTAATGGAAGAAAGAGGGACTTGGTCGTGGTCGTAGCATTAACCTTGACCTCCGACGGGAGAAACGCAGCTGGGAGCGTGCCAGCGGTGCGCAAGTGGCCGTCGTTGTCACCAACGTCGTTGGTTGGTTGAAGCACAGCTGCTTCTTCTTTCGTGCCCTGACCACCAGGAGTCCCATTAGCAGCGAGCGCACGAAACTGGATACCCCAGCACTCGGGCGAGAAGCACCACTGTGGGGACACCACATCATCGTAGAAGACACCCGAAATTATCTCGGGTGTCGAATCATTGGTCTGCGTGGCTGGTGCGTCACCATCGGACAAGACACCCGAGACAGAGCCTGGTGTCGAGTCGTTGGCCTGCGTGGAGACCGCAACGAGGGCGAGCGTACCGATGATAGTACCGAAGGTCTTGATAAGCTGCATGGTCTTGCGTTGAGGAGGCTTGTTGGTGGTCCGTGAAGGAAGGTTGTGTGGTGCACTGCGCGAGTTGTAGAATGAAGTGGCTGAGGCGTGGACAAATGCAAGGCGTGGCGTGGTGTCTGCTAGAAGGTCCTCGGCCGGTGAATAGCTGTTCTTGGTGAGCTACATCGTCACCCGAAGATGATGAGGGAGCTCAACCTTCGTCAAGAATGACTTTGTGGCTGTTGCACGCCTGTCGACGGCAGCACCGTCATTCGCGGGAACTAACTATCCCTGAATGGATGTCCACCACGCACACATGGCTGTAGTTTGCGGCCAACATACCTGAGATCTACTTACTTCAAGATGTAAAAGGTGAGGGTCTTGACATCATCGACGGTTGTTGCTTAGCCACAGTAACCCTCATCATATGAAGAAAGAGCTGGCACAACAGTCTCCGCATCATCCCAGGTCGGTGGTCGACTTCAACAACCTCACAACAATTACTCGAAGGGATCAGCAGTCTGAGGTTAAATGGACAGATCCCGTCGGTTACACCAGCAGCATAGAGGTACTGTAATTCATGTCTTCGGAGGTAATGCGCTGGATTCAAAATGGGCAGATCCATTCCAACACTCATACAACGAAATAGTTGGTCACTAATAAGGTCACTGCTGACTCTAGTTGATCACCAACGTCTCATCGTCGTCATAACCAAATTCCTTCTTGTACTGGCTAAACAAACGCTCCACTTCCTTGATATACTCGGTCTGGACCGCCACGAGCTCTTCTTCGCTCGGATTCTCATTTCGCTTCAAAGCAATGGGTTTACCGTACACCACACCAAACTTTTTGCCCTCAGGGGGTGCGAGTGGCATCCAAAGGAAACGTCCCCAGAAAAAGATGAGTGGGATCTTGAGGGTCTTGCGGAAGAATGCGATGAGTTTCTTGGGTGGGTTCCACATCTTGTAGAGGAATTTCTCGCCAAAAACAAACACTGGGACGAGATCCGCACCATTACGCATCGCCAGTTTGATGAATCCCAATCGTTTCTTGAGGATAAGTATGTTTTCCTTGGAATTGGGATTGGTCAAGAAGATTTCAGGGACGCCACCAGGGTACACAACAACACTTGTGCCGGATTTGAGGACTTTTTCGGCTGTCGAGCGTGACGCATCGACACCACCAAGCCAGAGGCAGAGTTCACGACCGAGCGGAATGTAGTACATAGTCGAAGCACCCAGAACTACAGAACGCCAACACAACAAATATATGAGTTTCTTGAGCTAGTATGTACTTGAATAGGTGCCCATATACTTACAACGGAAGTTAATGTTGGGAAAGAATGTCTCCCAGTTTCCAGCATACTTGGCAATACGGGAGAGGACAATGATACCATGGGGATGTAAACCAAACACGTACTTCTTGCCACTCTCAAGTGGCGCTTCTCGAATGTTTTTGAGTTTGAGTTGCTCAGCCGTCGAGTGCCAAATTGGTAAATGGCGCATGAGATCCCATTGTCGACCATGTGCAGTCGATTGAGAGCCGTCAAGAAACGATGGCAAGTACAGCACCACCAACGCCACGACTACAAGTGAATACCCAGACTACAGTAGTCACGGAATTGAGGGTACAGTCAGTTTGAGTTCATATCGAACGGATCAACGTACATACCTTGGTCAAATAGTAGAGGAAATATCCCATGGGGGCAAGCCATAGATTGTAATGAATCGTTACAAACACAAACATGTCGGTGAAGAAACGTTGGAGCCACTTGGGGAGATTGCTGTCCTTCCATGGATCTTTCGGCGTGAGCTCAAGTGCGCCATCAGGACGAGTCGTGACGTGTCCCCCAAAGTACGGCATTGTCGTTCCTCCGATGGTTTCTCTGGGACCTGACGTGGCACGCCGGTCCTATCTGTCACGTCGACAAATCATGAGATTTAGATTTGGTAATCAATCAATAGGAACATAACGACGTCAAACGACTTCCCACACAATCAGCACGGGAATGACGTCATACTGGCGCAAGACCACCGGACGATGGGGCACATTATCGCACCCTGTTCCATTCTCCAAGTGGGGATCTTTCCAGAAAAAGTCATTTTCACATTTGATTGGTCCATAAGTTATTCTACAGCATATCATTGGCTAAAAACAGAGTCCAACAGCGAGCATCATTCCCAACGAAGTTCCCACTGCAACCCGACACCATTGCAAAGCCAAGCCGTCTGCTGCCAAGTGGAATTGTCGTCGAATTGATCAGACCGGCATCATCGTTCCTGGGACAATGAATCCTTCCTCGACGGTCGCACCAGCGCTGGCTACTGGTGGCTCGAATACCAATGAAGTCGAACTCATGCGGACGATTTTGGGGGAACACGTGCCACAATCAGTCATTCTGGCATGCCTCAATGCATGTAATTTTGACGTGACCGCAGCACTCAATTGGTATTTTATGGAAGTCGCGTCTCATGAAGCCGAACAAGAACGTTCACGTCAAGCGTCTGCTGCGTCATTGCGAAGTACGGCTCTCTCAGGCTCGGGTCAATCGACCGCGATGGATATCCCATCCGCGGTCCCCATTATTCAATCGGGTCTCGCACTTACACTACATTCTCGAAATGTATTGGGAATGATTAGCAAGACCGACACATACTATGCGACGCTCACACGTGGCCATCCAACGTACGACATGATCACCCCGAGTAATGAAAAGTTTCTTTCGATCAAATTGCGCAAACGGGGATGGCGTCCACCGGCCAGTGGATCGATCTTTGGACGTATTGCAACTGGTGTCACGGCATCGACGCAGACTTCGCAACGTCCATATTTCATGAATGGTGATATTGTCACGTTGGAATGTAATGGTCTCTGGCTGAAATCCAGTTCCTTACACAAGATGTTACAATGGAAATCACCAGCGGATGATGATCGATGTAAATTTGTGATTCGAGGATTACCATTGGGACGAAATTTACGACCAGGCGATTACTTTTTTCTCACGAGTTACAAGTTTGAAGACAAGGAAATTGTTATGAAAGAAGAAAAACCCGTCGGTGTCACGAGTTATAATACCAGTGTACATCGCTGTTTCTTGGGGCTGGATCGCGTAAAATGGTACGTGTTGATCTTGAATGTGCGAGTCGCGCTGTGTGAGGTACTGATACTAATACACGACATATTGCTGACCGTAGGCCTCATCAGCGACTCTACTTTTACGCCAAGCTGACTGAAAACGCAGTGGCGAGTCTACAACAGCCAACTGACCCGATTGATGTGCAGCAATTGAGTATCGACGTCGTTGGTACGCCGGCAGCAAGGCTTTCGGAGGAGGATATGTTATCGGTAAGATGCTTTCGCGGATTGATCCGATTTTGTGGTGTCTCACGTGACATGGCATGATATCAGCCCCAACAACGCCATTCATTTACGAGCGAAATCACGCAAATGGACGCAAAGATCGATCAAATGGTAGCTATTGTGGGCGAAGAAATCTCTCGTGATCGTCTCGCAAACTTCCTTGATGGTGCTGGCGGAAATGTTCAAGTTGCATTGGAACATTACTTCATGACGCTATCGGCACTAGAGCCGAAAGCAGCGGATACGCAGACACCACTACCACCAGTACCACCACCTGTGGACATTGCAACCGACCAAGCTGCACAAGCTCACGTTGCAGCTGTAGCTGCAGCGACGGCAGAAACACACCACCCACGGCGACCACTCAGTGACTTGATCATTCCGATTCCGGCATTAGCAGAACCCCTCCAGTCACCAGTCCCAAATACAGTTCACCCACCACCAGCCCCAGCCGCTTCAACCGAGGATGATAAGAATGTGAACGCTGCGCTCGAGTCTGCGTTTGTAACAGCTTCTCGGGCACGTCGGGGTGCCTCTGAGGATAGTATTATCCTCGAATCATCAGGCTACGCAAATCACGAAGAACCCGAAGGTCTCACCATTCACGACTTCGAGATGGTAAGCGTGTTGGGTAAAGGAAGCTTTGGTGCTGTCATGCTTGTGCGATTCAAAAAAGACGGTCGCATTTTCGCGCTCAAGATTATCAAGAAGTCTGGCATGGACAAAGCCGATATTCGAAATGCCATGGAAGAGCGACAGATTTTGCAACGCATCCATCATCCATACATTTGCAGTCTAATGTTTGCATTTCAAACCAACGAACGACTTTATCTCGGGATGAAGTACTACGCTGCGGGAGACTTGTTCTACCACCTCAACATGCGTGGACAATTACCTGTTCGCGATACTCAACTCTATGCAGCTGAGCTGGTTTTGGCCATTTCATATCTCCACGAACTCAACATTCTTTACCGTGACCTCAAGCCATCCAACGTCATGATTGATTCCGACGGACACATTGGTGTTGTTGATTTTGGACTATCCAAACAACATATCTACGGCAGTAGCCATGGTGTCAAGACCTTGTCAGGAACGGCCGAGTACGTCGCACCCGAGGCATTAGCCCAGATGGCCGATGGTTCAAGAAGCTATGGCAAGGCGTACGATTGGTGGAGTCTCGGTGTTGTGATTGTAAGTACCCATGCCTGTTGTATGTGGCTATGTCTTTTCAAGTCGCTAACTTGCACTGTGTGAAGTATGAAATGCTCGTCGGTGAATCACCATTTTACGACAAGAACGAGCACAAGATGTTGCGAAAGATTGCCTACTCTGACGTTGTTTTTCCCAGTGATTTCCCACGGGAAGCTGTTGATCTGGTAAAAGGTCTGTTGTGCAAGGATCCATCCAGACGTCTTGGCAGTGAGAACATGGGTGGTGTCGACAATGTCAAAGCAAACCACTTCTTCCATGGTATTGACTGGAATCGATTGGAACGCCGAGAAATTCCAGCCCATTGGAAACCAAAACTTACAAGTGAGACCGATACACGGTATGTCGACCCTGAGTTCATTGACGATGGTCCACCATCTGCAGTTATGGATCCAAGTGCTCGAGAGAAGAAGAACTTGAGCAAACGATTTAGCCAGTTTTCGTTCAACATCAACCTCACGTAAGGCTCCATACACGTTCATCTGTTGACCCACTCATTTTGCGTCTCCCCCTTTTTTCTCTCTCCATGTCCTCTTTACTCTTTTTGTGGGTGGTGTTCAATTTCAATGGTACACAAAACCTAGTAAATCGATCGAACGGGTCTCATCTATGAGCACAACGTCAAAGTGAATGTAGAGCATGCATGTCGGCTCCCATAATCCACAGTCCAAGCAATCTCCACAATGTCGAGTCCACATGTCTCCGAAAGCAGTAAGCGTCTATTTTCGTAAATGATTTAGTTTTCATGACTATGAACGAGAGAACCCACCCCATGGAATTCCACTGATTTGTTTCAGACCTTCCTGATTTTTTTGTAACTTGCGTCACAATGGCACCTCCTCATCTCATCTCATTGTGCAATTTGCCATCGTCTGCTTCCTCCATCTCTTGTGTTCCTCATGGTTCGCTCAACGTCGCTCTTTTTCGCGTCCGTGGCACTGGCGCTTGGTGTCGTCACGGCTAGTGACGTTCACGTCCATGTTCGTACGCACCACCACCATCCATCGACGGATGCTCGCAAAGTATTTCAAATCACGGGTTCAAAAGCAGCGTTTGACCAGTTTCTCACGCCATCCGTCCAAAAGGAATTACAATTCGATGTTTGGCGCATTGCGCGGGTCGATGACAATCAAGTACAGGCGGATACTGTTGCTACGGACAACGCCATGGCCAAGTTTCGTGCGAAAATGACGACGACAACGCATGGGCAGAAGAAGACACATAACAAACATACGAATCTTAAAGTCGAGAACGAAGAGGATGACGTGCAACAACGTACTCACAAAGATACCATTGATGTGCAAAATTGTCATCGCGCCACGAAATGGCAAGGAAAGGAACTCAAGAGTGTTGACAAGTATACCAAAAGTCTATACTTTAATTGCTTTCGCGCGTATGAAGAGATTGACGAGTTTTTCAGCACGGTGACAGAGCTAAATCCCCAGTTTGTGACCAAGATTACCAACATTTCAACAACGTTCCATGGCCTTGGTATCGATGCGTACAAGCTCTCGACGTCAAAGGTACAGCCGCGTCGTCTGGCGGATCAAACCCCTGAGAAAAAGTCTGTGTATACACAGTCACTTATTCATGCGCGCGAATGGCAAGCCGGTGCCGCGACGCATTTTACATTTGCGTCCCTTCTGGACGACCTTCGTGCGGGTGATGCCAACACGCTCGACCTGTTTGAGGAAGTCGATTGGTACTTCGTTCCACTGGTGAATATCGATGGGTACAAGATCACCTGGGACACTGATCGCTATTGGCGCATCAATAGCCATGAAGCGAATGGGTACGAAGGTATTGATCTGAACCGTAACTTTCCACCGCACGAGTATTTCAATTTGGAACCGGCACTGGTTGAGCCAGAGACGTATCCAGGTGTGAAACCCTTGAGCGAACCCGAGACAAAAGGCTTATACAAGTTTGTCATGGATCTTCCTAACCTCATTGGACTTGTGGATATGCATTCGTACGGTGGCATGGTATTACGACCATTCAGTGATGTCCAGACTGAACCTGAAGAGCCGTATGGATCGGCAATGAAGAAACTTGGGGATGGTGTGCGGGATGCCATGTCACCCCAAGGTCAGTTCCAGTACAAATCAGATCCAAGTGCAGTTTTGTACCCCGCGTATGGCTGTTTTGACGATGCAGTGTATCGAGCGACCAACTACAGTGTAGCTGTCTTGACGATTGAAGTGGAAGGGAATGATTTTACGGCACCCCAAGAGACCATTCGAAAAGTTGGTCAAGATGTCAACAATGGTTTGCGTCGCTTTGTTGAGGAAGCACAAGAGTATCACGAGCTGGTTGAGGACGTGGCTGATGCCAAGTAAAGATTGTGTTCAAAATAGAATTCCATTGGCATTTGCTCCATTTACCTTTGCGTCTTCACTTCCTCAGTCCCCTGTCATGCAGTACAAAGTCCATATCGGCGGTCGTGAGACGTGGATTCCAGCGCTCCCGGAAAGTCTGAAGCATGAATTTTCGGCAGATGAATTGGAGCAAATGTTGCAACAGGTTGGTGATGTGGGGCACCGTCATGCAAAAGTCTGAGACTATAACACATCCTTCATTACTCGCAGTTCTGTGACTTTGACGAGAGTGGGGATGGTAGCATTACAGCGACAGAGCTGGTTATCTTGATGAAATCGATGGGCATTCACGCGACACTTGACGAAGTCCAAGCTTTGATTGATAAAGTCGATGACAATCATTCGGGTGAACTCGAATTTTACGAGTTTGTGCGGGTGCGTGGGTCTCTCTTCGTCGTTGCTGATGTTGAATAAATGGATTGGGATTTCGCTGTAGCTCGTGAGTGAATTCCGACGGGGTGATGGAGACAAACTCTCTTCCTTTATTCAATACTCGAAGATAGTTCTCGCAATTCGACGCGAACTCGATGATCTAACGCAGAATCCAACACAATACTCGACCCCATATCCAGTCAAAGGTGAGTATGGTTACCTCACATGACCGAGTCTAGTCTCACGCCAACGACATGATTTGCCAGAGAATGCTTGGGACTGGAAAGTAGCCGTACGAGGTCCAGTCTCCACTCCATACGAGGGTGGACTCTTTGTCTTCCACGTTCGATTTGGTCACGATTACCCGTATGAGGCACCGGTAATTACTTGTTTGACACGCATTTATCATCCCAATTTTGTCCCCGTACGCTTCTTTCAGCGCTCGTTGGGGTGTTGTTGTCTCTAACATTCTGTATCTATAGTTATTGAATGGCTCAATGACAGTGCACGGTTTCATGGAACGTTGGAATCCCGAGTGGTGTATGCGTGGTCTTCTCGAGCGCCTCGAAGATCTCTTGCGGAGTCCGGATGTGGATCTCATGACCGCGTTCTATGACGAAACCACGACACAACTCACCACAACTTCAAACAATGGCAAACGTCCAATGCGACACCCACGAGAGATTGCACTCGGCTGTATTGATCTGTTTGTCAGCGACGCCGAAGCCTTTGCCGTTGCGGCACAGCAGTTTACGATGAAGCACGCGATGGGCGAGCATCTTTGAATGTAGCCATCTACTCGCTCTAATATAGGATTTTGATGTACTCGGATACGCTCTTATAGAGGATATTTTGGGTAGGATTGGTGTGGCATGCCATGGCTACCGAAGAACCAAAGAAATTAACAAGAGGTCTAATTGGAGGCACGATGTTGGCACAGCACGAAGAGGTTGAGGCTGATGTAAGTCCATCCGCGTCTAAACTCAATTTAACAGCATTGATCATCACATTGCGTCTAATCCATTTCTCCCTGTTGGTGATGTATAGGTCCGTCGAGAGGATCAGCAGCGCATCAATGAATTTGGTCGCAACAATGCACGTTTGTATGAAATTCGTGACCAGAAGAAGGCACTTCAGGTGCACCAACATTTTTTCACATCCTCTGGTCTAACCATGCGTCTAACTACTGTTGGTGATACCTGTATAGGACAAATTGGATACGTTGGACGATGCCAACACGGAGCTCATGATGGGTATGGGCGACAATGTAGAGCTCTTTATTGGCGAGAGTTTTGTCGAAGCCTCGGAAGAATTCGCACAAGAATTTCTTGAGAAACAAGTCGATGCGACCAAAGAGGAAATGGCAGCGTTGGTGGCAGAAGAAGCGACGTTGGATGCACGTCAAGCCGTGCTCAAGAAAGCCTTGTACGGTCGTTTTGGCTCGAGTATCAACTTAGAAGACAAGTAGTAGGAACATGGATTGATAAGGGTGCGCGTGTCGCTTTAATCGACCATCTAAGAAACATAGTGACCAAACAGACGGACCCTTGTTTTCTAGTTGGGTTTTAAAGCCACTTGTAGCGCATGCCTTGTTCTTCCACCAGAAGATTATCCGTCCGCCATTCGGATGCGTCCAAAAGTTCAAGGAGTTTGACACCAAGGGGTTTGCTGGCATCATAGGACTCACGACAGACTGTACGGAGCGTGTCGTGGGAAATGGGGGATGGAAGCTTCTCAAGCTGACGCTGGATAAGCACGGCATGGAGATGCGCATGGAGAGCGTCACTGCTGGTTGCGTGATCTTCAAGGGCCAGATCTATCCGGTATTTGTCACCAGCAATAGCATTCTGTTCCAACATCATAGAGTGTGAGTTGCTGGACGAGATATAGCCACACTACGATCATTACATACCACATTGAGCAAGTACTTGTCGTTCACATAGAACTTCTTGAGCCGTAAAAGTTCTTGTGGGGAGCTGTTTGAGAGCTGGGCGAGTGAGGCGTTGCCGTCGACAATCGACTTGTCGTAAAGCGAGATGTACCCTGTGATGAGAGTCTGCATAAATTTTTCTTGCTCACCGACGAGGTCTTGATTGGGGACTTCCCGTGCCTCACTGTTGAGGAAATTGTCCACGACGAGGTGGAGGCGTTGACAGTTCAACGTTCGTAGCGAAACACAGACGAGCGCTTTGTAGACACTGTATTGATGCATCACCGACAGCACAGCAAACGCGCCGAGAACATTCCATGTGTCGGCTCCTGTGTACTGCGATACAGCAATACCGAGGCCAGTGCCAATGATCGACGAGACAATCGCTTGCGAACCAGCCTTGGCTGTAATATCGGCAAGATTCTCCCGCATTGCAAACGAGTTGTGGAAGCCGGCACGTGTAGCACTCGCACTCAGCCAGGAGACGTTCTTCGATACGTTTGCCAGCGACGCCATCGGCAAAAAATACGCAGGGAACAGTGGCGTGAGAATCTCCACGAGACCCGCGAGATCCAACGTCACAGCTGATGCAACACGCCAACGCTTTGGATCGGCATCGTATCGATTGTTCACAAGACTTGCAAACATAACACCACCAAACTGACCGAGACCGTCTTTCAATACCCAGTTGATCGCCGCGGCCGTCGGAATCGATCCGGCACCAAGGCCAATCGCATATAACAGCGACTGCATCGACAGTACACCCGAGGCAGCTGATGCAATTGTGCCCATAAAGTACCACTGGGCATACGGCAAGTAGTCGGACGTCACCGACTTGCGAAAGTCGCGTGGCAAAAAGAGATCCGCGAGAAAATGGATCGTGCGGTCGCGCGTGGACCGAAGGATCAACCTGAGTCCCGGTCGCGCATCACCACTGGTCTTGGTCTGCTGCTGCTTGCGCCAAAGCGTCAGTACGTGCTCATGGGTCTTGTGAATCTCAAACGATGGTGCCGTTGGTGCTTTTGTTGAAACGCCGTAGAGTGTGCTACCGTGCTGGAGGCCATTGGTCTGGGACGCGATGCCTTGAAAATTTGCAGGTGGTGGCACTGCGGTCGCTGCGTTGGTAGAACTGGTACTTGCACAACACCATGTCGCATGTAGCCATCTATTCGACGACAGCGTCACAATACGACGTGACGAGACAATGCGCAGATGCAGCATTGCGATCCAAGCCAACAGAGACTGGAGAATGGACAACCATCACCAGAGCTACTCAGGCGGTCCAAACACGCCGCTACGTGCGACGCGATTGGTCAAAACTTGGGAGGGTACGTCTCTAGCATTAGGTTAGCCTCGTTGGATTAACCTCATCAACTCTCTTGATGGATTTCTTGATGGCGCAATGTTTGTGGGTCCATTCGATCATTGTGTCACTGTAGTCATGGCTCTTCTCGATGCTCCTACAGCACAGTATCACGGACTCAGTGCTGAGATTATGCAATGGACGCAAACAAGTGGATATCAAGATGTAACCCAAATGAGCTGGAAATTCTGGCGGTAAATGAAAATTGTTGGCACCCACGTGCATACTTTCCGGTGTGACTGAGCATCGACATTGCAATCCAGCAATAGTTTTTCTTCTATAACCATTCATATGTGTACACAATAACAGTAGGTCTATCGAAATGAACGTTGGCGGATCCATTAACACGAACATATACGATTTCCAACATTAGGAAAACTGCTGTTCACAACGAACTGGAAGAATCTCCGATGCATGGCGTTGCATGGTGGCCATCTTTCGTAACCGACAGAAGAGTTCCCAAATGGTTGCGTGACCCATGACTTGAGAGCTCATCTCATATCTCCCCACGCCCGCGTGTTCGCGTTATGATGACCGCTGGAAATGCCCGTGAACCCAAATTCTCCGCATTCGCAACATTTAGGTTACTCTCAAACATCGTTGGTCTTCTGTCTTGACATTTCTGAATTTCACAAATAAAACTCAGTCTCAGCTTCTTCAACATTTAGGGATAGGGTCAATAGTTCACCGGCCACGCCATCAACATGGTGGAAGTGTTCGTTGGCCAACTGACCTTCCCATCCATCGAAGAATCCATCTA
The DNA here is from genome assembly GCA_023336255.1 of Pythium graminicola. Taxonomy (NCBI): domain Eukaryota; phylum Oomycota; class Peronosporomycetes; order Pythiales; family Pythiaceae; genus Pythium; species Pythium graminicola. Next base: position 12,087 of record JAADWU010000338.1, read on the forward strand.
TCCAGTGCCAATAAATGTTCTCCCCACGACCTATGGATGGTGTCGCCACGCCCAAGAGAAGCGCATCGCCCATTCCCCAACTTTCCAACAAAACACCATGACTTGTGTCTCAGCACGCATGCACATTATATCCCCAACCATCAACGTCATGGTTGCGCCGCCCGATTCGCCCCATAAGTCCCCCTACAAGATCCTCCGCGAGTTGGGCTCGGGTCTTCAAGGCCGCGTCGTGTTGGCGCGGGACGAGCGCACGGACGAGCTCGTTGCCATCAAATTTCCGACGGCGTTTGAGTCTACAATGGTTGATACGTCTCTGCTGGACTACCAAGTCAAGTCGATTTTAAAAGAGCGCCAAGCGCACAGCGTTATTCAACACGAAAACGTGATCCAATGCCATCGACTAATGCCTGGAAAGAAGCACGGTCACGCTTACGTTGCCATGATCACTGAATACGCCAGCAATGGTGATCTGTTTGATGCCATCGCCACACACGGTGCCTTGCCAGCACACATTGCAAAGTTTTACTTTCACCAACTCATCCGCGGCGTCTCAGCTTGTCATACAAGTGGCGTTGTCCACCGCGATATCAAACCCGAAAACATTTTGTTTGACGACAACTTTACGCTCAAGTTGTGCGATTTTGGCTTGGCCATGACGACCCAAGACGGTGCACATGCTGACACGATGGTACTTCGAGAGCTCTCGGGGACAGCGTTGTACATGGCACCCGAGGTCACGATCATGAAGGACTACCGGGCAACGCCTGTTGATGTCTGGGCCTGTGGTGTCGTATTGTTTATCATGCTCACGAGCTATCCACCGTTCCAGGAAGCCCGACCTGGGGATTTCTGGTACGATTGCATCCTCCGTGGTCGTCTCCACAAATTTTGGACATCGCAACCGAAGACGATGCCAACGCCACATCCACATGCAGTTGATCTCATCAATCGCATGTTGTGTCCGGATCCATCGAAGCGTATTACGCTTCCAGACATTTTGACACATCCGTGGCTTCGTGACGTCCACACGATTGATCCACTTGGGGTGTGTGAAGAGATGACCCGTCGACGGACGATTGCATAAACGTCATCATCAAGATCAGAATGTATCATAATCAACCCATAATCTCCTTCATCTTGTCACAATCCTTCATGCCTTCAACATGGTGTTCAACCGATGACGTGGGTTCATTGGTACCGGTATGTTGAACTTGACGACTCAGATACAGATTAAAAATGTTGGGACTCAGGTGCAACCAACATTCTCACCTTGAACCACTTTCACACGCCTTCTCGCCTGACGTGGCTGTCGCCCTGCGTCACAATCAGACATCGAACTCTCTTGGAGTCTTGTACTGTGGATCATGGCGTTGCGACGCATCTCTATCCGATATGTTGACGACAGCAGCTTACGGGACGACTGGCACGCTCTGCTTGTCGCTCGGATGTAGCCTGGCGCGTGTCTCTACGACACAGGATCTATATCGCTTTCTTGCTGTCGTCTGCTGAGAAATTTCGTGTCGTCGGCCGCAACCCACACAACTAGTGGATTGTACTTGCCATGACACTAGTCGTTCCCACCCTATGACTCTTACACGGAAATTTCCACTTGAAGTTGTGGACCATCCAAATGTCTTCCAGGTTCATTCTTCAACATCCCCACAAGACATCA
>JAADWU010000339.1:0-13758 GCA_023336255.1 Pythium graminicola
GTCGGTGTCTCCTTGATCATTACTTTCTCCATTTCTCCCATCTTGTTTGCGTTCATCAAAGCGTGCAATGAGACGCGGTACATGTTTATTGCAGGCGGACGAGTCAAAGCATACTCCAAGATGCCAGTAGAGGCAGTACTGGAGTCGGCTCCTCAGCTTTGTCCAACTTCAGATTGGCCGGCAGGCGGTGGAATCGAGTTTGATAACGTATCTTTGAGATACCGCCAAGGCCTTCCTCGCATTCTTCGTGGGGTAAGCTTCACGGTGGGCGCTGGCAGTAGCATGGCCATCCTTGGCAACCCAGGATCGGGGAAGAAATCAATTTTCGCCGCATTGACTCGGCTGGTCGAGTGTACGACTGGTACAATCTCGATTGATGGTGTTGATATCAGCAAGATTGGTCTCCATGATCTACGTTCCAAGATCGCGGTCTTGTCCCCTGATCCATTGTTTATGGTTGGTACAATTCGATCTAACCTTGATGCAACCCATCGCTTTACCGACGATGAGATCTGGACAGCAATCAAGAAAGTACGCCTTCATAGTGTGTTATCACTGGATGAAGTTGTGAAGGAAGGTGGATTAAACTACGGATACGGTGAACGACAGCTTCTGAACCTCGCTCGTATCATCTTGAGACGTCCAAAGATTGTATTGATCGACGAAGGTGACTTCTTTTTCACGAGTACGACTGAAACAGACGTGATTGATCAGTGTGTGCAGCAAGAATTCCCAGGAGCTACAAAACTGCTCATCACGCAACGCCCACTCATTGCAACGTCCGCGACAACAGTCCTTGTGCTCGTGAATGGTCAAATCGCTGAATGTGGATCCCCTAAAGATCTCCAAAAGAACTCACGGAGTCTCTTTCGCACGATTCTGGATCACTGGAAGCGTCGCGATCGCAAGAAACCATGAAGGGTTCCTTCTTCGTATGTTTGACTTTTATGACTTATCCAAACATGTTTACACCCACGGGTAGATCACATTTAGAAGGGTACACTTTGTAACCCAGATATTTTGCTAAGTTCGTTTCCACCCATTGGCGAACCTACGAGGAGCTCCATCCAAAACATCCATTCCAGCAAAATGGCGTCGTTGGCGCAAGACCGTAAGCGCAAAGACGGCTTTTCCAGACGACGACGTGACGATCGTGGAAGTGACAGAGACACTGATGACGAAGTAGCTGTGATTCCAGACCATCGGACGAAACGGGCGCTAACGGAACAAGACCCACACGACCACATTGATCCAGAAGAAACCGAAGACGATCGCGCGAGACGACTCGATCGGGAAGAACGCGATGCATTTGCCGAGCGTGTACGACAGCGCGATGAAGAACGTACGCGCAAACGCAAGTTGAATGACGTTGTGGACGAGCGGGATGCGGCCCGTGGTGGTGGACTTACAAAAGACGAGATTGCTCAACTTGCTTCACGAGGGCACGTCGGGACAGCGGTTGAGGACAAACTTGCACGCTTACGTGAATTGTCCCGTCAAGAGTATTTGAAAAAACGAGAAGAAAAAGAATTACAACTGCTCGAGTATCAACTCAAAGATGAAGAAGTATTGTTTGGGGATGAAGCCCGATCTCGACAAGAACGCGAGCAACTGGAGCTTAATCGTCGGATCTTGGAAACAGCAAAATTACGATCCAAGCCGGAAACAGTCGAAGGGTATCAACTTCCGGATGCTTACGATGAAGTGGACGACGAAGGACGTCGGGTGCGCAAGAAAAACAAGGATGAACTGCTAACGGATCGATATGAAGAAGAGCAAATGGTCAAGACCGAACAAGAAGTATGGGAAGAAGCTCAAGTGAAAAAAGCTAAGGGCCGGTATGGCGCTAAAGACAAGGCCAAGAACCGCAAGGATGCCGAGCCTGAGTACGGTTATGTGTTTGATGATCAAATTGATTTCATTTCTCAACAAATGTTGGCGGGAAAACAAGTGACGGACGAAGATATACGGAATGCTCGTCAGAAAATGGAAGAAGCCAAACATTTGTCGATTCAAGAAGGGCGTAAGAAATTACCGATTTACCCATATCGCGAATCCCTCTTGGAAGCCATCCGCAACTACCAAGTGCTGATCATTGAAGGCGAAACAGGCTCGGGCAAGACCACTCAAATCCCGCAGTATTTACATGAGGTTGGCTATTCGGAACTTGGTAAAATTGGTTGTACACAACCTCGACGAGTTGCGGCCATGAGTGTGGCTGCTCGTGTGGCCGAAGAAATGGGTGTCAAGCTAGGGAACGAAGTTGGGTACTCGATCCGTTTCGAAGATTGTACGAGTGACAAGACTGCGGTGAAGTATATGACTGATGGTATGTTGCTCCGCGAGTTCTTGACCGAACCGGATTTGAAATCGTATAGTGTCATGATCATTGATGAAGCCCACGAACGGACGTTGAATACCGACATTTTATTTGGTCTGATCAAGGATATTGCGCGGTTTCGAGAAGATATCAAGATCATTATCGCATCAGCGACTTTGGATGCCACCAAGTTTAGTGAGTATTTCGATGACGCACCAATCTTCAAAATTCCAGGTCGTATGTATCCTGTCGACATCTTGTACACCAAGGCGCCGGAGGCTGATTACTTGGATGCCGCTGTCGTCACGGTGCTTCAGATCCATATCACTCAACCACTTGGTGATATTCTCGTCTTCCTGACGGGTCAAGAAGAGATCGAAACCGCTGAAGAGATACTCTTGCAACGCACACGTGGCCTCGGGTCACGCATACGAGAGCTACTCATTCGGCCCATTTACGCGACACTGCCATCCGAACGGCAGGCCCAAGTCTTCGAGCCAACACCCGAAGGGTCCCGCAAAGTTGTGCTTGCAACAAACATTGCGGAAACATCTTTGACAATCAACGGGATTTGCTACGTCATCGACACGGGGTTTTGCAAACAAACCAATTACAACCCACAAACTGGTATGGAATCCTTATTGGTCGTACCGGTATCACAAGCCATGGCGAACCAACGTGCCGGTCGTGCTGGTCGAACAGCCCCTGGAAAATGTTTTCGATTGTACACGGCGTGGTCCTACAAGAATGAACTCGATGAGAATACTGTACCCGAGATCCAACGTACAAACCTGGGGATGGTCGTACTGCTCATGAAGTCACTCGGAATCAACGATCTGCTCAATTTTGACTTTATGGATCCACCGCCGGAGAAAACATTGATTCGCGCGTTGGAACAGCTCTACGCCTTGGGTGCATTGAACGATCGTGGCGAGTTGACCAAGTTGGGTCGACGTATGGCCGAGTTTCCATTGGATCCTATGATGTCGAAAGCCTTGCTGGCATCGGAAAAATTTGGTTGCACCGAAGAAGTCATGACGGTATGTGCCATGCTCAGTGTCAATAACTCCATATTCTATCGCCCCAAAGACAAAGCCGTCCATGCTGATAACGCTCGCTTGAACTTTGCCCGTGGTGGTGGTGGCGACCACATCATGCTCATGAATGTCTACAACCAATGGGCTGAAACGAATTACTCGACACAGTGGACGTATGAAAACTTTGTGATTCAGCGTTCGCTCAAGACGGCACGAGATGTGCGAGAGCAACTGGACGGCTTGTGTGATCGAGTCGAGTTGGAAAAGACAAGCAATCCCACTGACCACGAAATGATTCGGAAAGCAATTTGTGCCGGATACTTTTATCACACGGCGAAACTCGACAATACGGGAAACTACAAGACGGTCAAACATGCACATGCTGTGTCGATTCATCCAAGCTCGTGCCTCATCAAACTGGAAGAACGACCACGTTGGCTTGTGTACCATGAACTTGCATTCACGACCAAAGAGTACATGCGTAATGTCGTCCCGATCAAATCCGAGTGGCTCCTGGAACTTGCTCCACATTACTATAAAGCCAAGGAAGTGGAAGATCCGCAAACCAAGAAGATGCCGAAGACAGTGGGACGTGCTGGTACTTGATCCTGAAACAGAATAGAGCGTGTGAGACTCGTATATAGTCAAACCAAACCTTGAGTCAAAAGCAAACAATGTGTATGACGTGTAGAATCAGTATATACGCATATGTGCAGATGCTTTAGTTCACATCCATTTTCGACTTTTGTCATGGAGTTTACTCGTGACTGCTTTGGCGCCAGTGGTCCACGAGTGACTTGAAAATACTCTTGGGGTTCCGCTGCAACTCGTTTGGTGTACCAAACTCGGCGACCTGTCCTTTGTCCATCACCATAATGCGATCTGAATCCAAGATCGTGTTGATGCGGTGAGCAATCGTCAAGCACGTGCAATCTTTGAACTCCTGACGGATACTCATCTGGATCATGCGGTCCGTGTCCGTGTCGATCGATGCAGTTGCTTCATCCATCAAAATGACCTTTGATCGCTGCAAAAGCGCACGTGCAATACTGAGCAACTGGCGCTCGCCAACACTAAAGTTTGTACCCTTCTCATCGACCGGTTCGTCGAGTGCTGCCACAGCCTTACCCAAGTGAGCACGCTTGATGGACGTCCAGATTTGATCGTCTGTGTACTGATCAAACGGGTCCAAGTTCATGCGCACGGTGCCTGAGAAAAGAACAGGGTCTTGTGGGATGATGGCAACTCGAGAGCGAAGATCGTGGAGGCCGAGCTTGCTGATGTCAACACCGTCGATTGTGATCACACCGCTATCCACTTCGGTCAGGCGCATAAGTGCTACCATCAAACTGCTCTTGCCTGCACCAGTTCGGCCGACAATGCCGACCTTCTCATGAGCATTAATCTTGAACGTCAGACCACGAAGTACGCGAGGAAGCCCTGGACGGTATCGGAGGGATACCTTCTCGAAGCGAACCTCTCCCGAGTGTGGCCACTCGCGGCGTGGCTTCAACTCAAGTGGAGTTTCGAGAGCAGCCTCCGTCGGCATCTCAGTATAGTTTTTGATTCGCTCAACCGACACCATCTGCGTCTGAAGCTGGCTTACCATTCGCACGGTCCAGTTCAACGACTGCGTGACGTTGAATGCGTATGTCAAAGACACACCAGCAAGACCGGCGAAAGCCGTGCCCTTCGTAACATCCGAGGTATGTGCAAGCACAGCGGCAAGGGCTGCACCAGCAGCGATAACAGTACCAACGAACTCGAGACGCAGCGCAAGCCAACAGTTCACCGAGAAGTTCAGGAAGTAAGCGCGCTGATTCTTGTCAAGCAGTGACTGGTTGCGGGTGATAAACTTGTCTTCGACACTATACGCTCGGATCGTCGATAGACCATCCAGCGTTTCAGAGAGTAGCGCGAAAATCGGCGAGCGGCTGATCGAGTCCAATCGCTGAAGCTCACGCGAAGTCTTGATGAAGTAACGTTGGGACATATAGTACGAGACCATCACCGGAGCCAAAACCGCCATGAAACCGGGAGTAATGTAGCAAACAGTCGCCAACGTGACAAACACGCTAATCAATGTGTTCAAGAGCCCTGTCCATGTACCAGGAATGCTCTCATCCACAGTGTATACATCCTTGGAGAGTCTGTTCACAACGCGACCAAGCGGAGTAGTGTCAAAGAATGAGATTGGAGCGCGGAGAACTCGAGTAAGCAACTGATAGAAGAGGATACGGCTTGCCCGAAGTCCACCCAAGTAGAGCCACAGCACACGGAAAAACAAAGCCACCGCATACGCGCCGTTGAGGGCAATATACACGTAGACGTAGTACATCTGCGAATCGGGGTACTTCTGAGCTTCTTCTGACCAGTATGAAATCCAAAGCGTCGACAACAATGTGATGCCTTGTGCCATAATGAAGCCGATGATAACTAGCAATCCCATGGGGATACCACCAAAGGCATTAATCCACGTTTTGTAAACTTCCCAGACAACATCACCGGTGGATCGATCCTCATCAGTCATTAGGGCGCCACCAAGAGCGTCATCACCATGACCACTGCCATCGCTGCGAGTCGATGATGCACGGGAACGACGAGCGACACGGCCTTCTGTATGCTCTTCATCTTCTTCTTCTTCGTCGTCTTCACCATCGTCTTGGACAGTTTCTTCCTTCTTATCATGCTCAACGTAGTTTGCAACCATTTGTGCGAGAACCCCCTTCTTCGCAATCAGTTGCTTGTAAGCCCCGGTCTCCACAATCTTTCCGTCCGCGAGCACCACGATGTTGTCACAGTGATTTAGATAACTGAGCGAATGTGTGACCAAAATCACAAGTTTCTTCTTGAGAGCCTTCTTGATACAGTTGGCGAAAATGTCGCTTCCCACATGGCTATCAACGGCCGATAAGATATCATCCAGGATGTAGATATCAGCATTCTGGTAAACGGCACGAGCAAGGGCGACACGTGTGCGCTGTCCACCACTTAAGTTGATACCCTTTTCTCCAATCTCCGTCTGGTCACCGCCAGGGAGAATCTGGAGATCCTTCTTCAAACAACTCACACGGATGGCCTCCTCATAGCGAGCCGAGTCGAACGGAAGACCGAAGCAGATATTTTCACGTACAGTGGCATTCTGAATGAACGGTTGCTGCGACACGTATGCCACAGATCCACGCAAGGCGACTTCACCCGCACAGCAGCGAGCATCACCGAGGACACCCGATAGCAGAGTTGATTTGCCAGATCCAACTTGACCAACAATCGCGTGGAGCTGCGCCGACTTGCCATAGAAGTTGATGTTGTGAAGAATAGGCGCATCATTAACTTTCGGCGATACCGCTGAAACCGACGTCGACGCTTCGGCATTTTCAGTCTTCACAGGTGCTTCAGGTGCGGTGTCCCACTTGAAGTCGGCGTTCTTAAGAAGGACACCAACTTCCTTCAGGCTACCAGTACCAACTTTTACACGTTCTTCTTCTAAGAAAAAGCTGCTCAAACGTTCGAAACTCACGCTCGCTTCAACCGCATTGTTGATCACTTGAGGAAGCATGAACAGCGGAAATCGCAGAATGTTGAAGAGTGCCAAACTCGTCAACGCCGTACCGACATCGAGTGTATTGCCGAGCAGCACATATGTGAGGAATGACACCACTGTGACCAATGCCGGCACAAGCGAGAAAATGGTGTTCGACGCGCTCTGTGCAAAGATGTAGATACGCAAGCGACGGAGTTCATCATCACGGTACTTCATCACACGATCGGTAAACGAATTCTCCCACGCCTTCATCTTGATCACCTTGATGCCCGAGAGCACTTCATGACAGATCTTGATGCGTTCATCCTTCACCTTCATCAGCTTGAGCTGCAGTTGGCGCATACCCTTGGAGATCATTGCCATCAATGGAATCAGCAATACAATCACAGCGACACCAGCAAATGTAGCGACACCAATCTGCTGCCACAAGAGCACACATGACACAATGATCTGGAACATGGCATACCAAATGCCGTGCAAGTACGGTGTCAGATCCTGCAGACGCTGTGCATCAATGGTCATGAGGTTGGTAATCTCGCCCGTGGTCTTCTTTTGACGTGCCGCAGATGACAACACAAGTGATTTCTGAAACACTGCCGTCACAATGGCACTACGAAATTGCATCCCAGTCTCGAAACAGTAGAAAAAGTATTGACGCAATGCAAACGATTGCACTACGCCCGAGACAAAGATTACACCTGCATACGTCAATCCTTCGGAGAGTGTTGCCATGGGATTACTCAAGTAGGCAATGATATCCTTGATAATCATGGGGCCAACAAATTGCAGTGAATCATGAAGCAATTTGAGAAATCCAGCTGCAACAAATTTTGCACCAAATGCTCTTGCCAACGCGCCCGCTAAACTGGGGTTTCCCGACGCTTTTTGTTGACTCCATTTTTCTTGAAATTTCGCAGAAATATTAACCGAACGATTGTAGGGATCCAGTTGAAACAAATCGTCATTCTCGAGCGGTCGTTCATTCCCCAGTTTCATGAGTGGCGTGACCCAAGAGAAAAAGATCGAGGACCAACAACTCGCATTTTGCGTGGGATACCGATCGCCTAAACCACCCGACGCGTAGGTAGTGTCATCATACGGGTCAAAGGTCGCAGCATTGAGGAGGGGCTTGGTCTCGGACGTGGTGGCCTTGGTTGCCTTGGTCATGTTCGCGACTTCCCCGCCCCCGTTAGACCTTCTGGAAGTTTCTGAAGAATCTAACCCGCGTCCCTTGGGGTGTGCTGGACGTGGAGGATTTCGAACTGATGAAGTCTAACGGTTAGACGTCTGACGATTGGATCGTGTGGTGTGGTCTTGGTGCCGTTCCGGTGGCGGTTTCACAATCAAACAGAGGATTCACAATAATATCGGCCAATAGGAGATCGTTCCGTGTTGGATCCAACATAAACTATTTCTACTGGATGTATATACAAGCTATTTTGGCCAATCCAGAATGACTTCGCACTCATTCGTGTGCAACTTCACACATGAGTGATGGTCGTACTGGATCGATTACCTCATCATTCACGCTGGCAATGAAGATCGATTGGGGTTGAAGCACCCGCTGTTTCTTCCTGCCGATACTTTTGATGTGTTGGACAAACCAACAAATCCTTGACGTACACTTCTGTACTTCACCACCATGTTGTGTAGAATTCTGGTCTGTGCGTCAACAGTGGGATATTGGTCATAAAATATGAGAACGAATCCATCAATTCATAGAGATTTGGCGGGAACTCGCCAGTTTCTAATCTGCGATTTCTACCGTTTCTGCTTGCGGAATCCAAGATGGTGCGGACCAAGCAGACTGCTCGCAAGTCGCTTAGCTTGTGGCGCAAACGTCAACATGAAGACCAAGGCGGTAATGAACATGACGAAAGTCCCTACGGCGCGCGCCTGGTGGAAGTGACGGCAGCGTTAGCTGAGGTTGAACGCCCTGGTGATTGCTTCACATGTGGTTCGTTTCCGCTGTTTTCTCTCCCTGGATTGACTATCGAACGTCTTGGCGAGGTGGCCCTACCGCTACAAGACCATGATGCAAAGGTGCTTATCAGCAAATGTAATTTAGCACCGTATGTCACGGCGAAGACACCATTGTCGACACCCACGTACGGAATACATGGGAACTTCATGCCAATGACTTCCAACTCGCCAATGCCAAGTGGACGAGTGCCATTGACAAGATGGTCGATGCCATGCGTGTGCCACTGGGGATCAGTGAAACAACGGAATTTGAAGCCTAACTCTACAAGCTATTGTTGTATGAAGAAGGTGGCAAGTTTGCGAAACATCAAGACATTGAGAAGGAGGTGGGAATGTTTGGGACGTTGGTGGTGATGCTACCGTGTCGGTTTCGAGGTGGAGAACTATGGGTGCATCATCCGTCCACAGCAGCGGGTCAGTGCGAGCCTCACGTATGGGATCCAGCGTCGATGAATCTGTACGATCTCAAGTATGCGGCGTTCTATGGGGACTGCGAGCATGAGGTCAAGCCTGTGACGAGTGGCTATCGCCTTTGCTTGACGTACAACCTTGTGACACGTTCGACGACGCAAGTACCGCGTTTTGCGGGCAATGATGCGCTGTTTATGCGGCTTGAAACAGCTTTGGGGCATTTCTTTACCGAGAATCAAGACGATCGGGAGAAGAAACGACAACGACGCAGTCTGTATGGACAACTGACACGCCTACCAAGTCTTAACGAGGTGCCACAACAGCGTGACTGTCAATTGGTATACGTACTTGAACACAAGTACACGAACCCAGGCTTGTCGTTTGCTTACCTCAAGAACAAAGATCATGTGATAACCCAAAGTCTTGCGAAGTATTGTACCGATCACCATGGTGCATTCAGTCTCTTTCTGTGCAAGATCAAGTACACTTATGAATACGACCCAGACAATGACGAAGAAGAATATGCAGACAAGAGTGTTCAATTAAAAGGTCCATGGATCAAGTATGGTGAGCAAATGACCATTCCAGGTGAACAAAAGTCGGCAAACTTGGAAACTGAAATTGCTCCGGCTGGCTTCTTTGAAGATGTCCCCTGGGATAGATATGAGAATCATGGGTTCACTGGCAACGCTGGAAGTCGTGCTGAGAAATGGTATACGTCAGCAGCGCTTGTGGTCCAACCGATGAAGATCGAGTTGGAACAGACCGTACGAGCCGGTATGGATTATGCCGTGAACAAGTGGATCAAAATGGTCGATGCCGAATCAGTTCATGCGGACTTTTTTGCTGCAACCTTGTTCTCCCAACAACGCCAGTGGTCGACAAGTGATCTCTGCTTCTTGCCATGTCTCAAAAGCTGTACGACGACTGAACAAACTCGATGTTTTCGCGAATGTGCTCCACAGTCTCTCTAGCATTCAATTTCAAGAAGCACTTGCGACGACAATCCAACATTTTGGTTGGGATCAATGCAACGTTGCAATTTCGAAACCGTGTCAATCTGCTCGGTATTCCATGGGTGTGACGATCCAGCAAGAATTGATGCGTTGCTTACAGCAGTTGACGTCAAGCCAACACTGTCCACAGCGACATCAACGCGATCACGTTTCTACTATGGGAGTCAGGAAAAAGTCATCGTCAATCCATCTGATGAAGAATACGCTCGAGTACTTGCATTGGCATTTCGTGTCTCCCCCGAAAAACTGGGCGCGTATCTTCACTCACAAGATACCAAGACGTTGATCAAATTGGTTGGACCTGCTCTCGCCGCTTTTGTGAAAACATCGTTTGGAACCGACGAAAAACCCGATGCACTTGTGATTATCGTACAGTCGGTCATTACCGAGTTGGGGAAGCGAACACCCAAAACCAGTAGTTGGAATATGTCGCACATTCTTCTCCATGGTGGTCGTACGTGTTGTGAGTATTGTACCGAGCTCCAAATGTTCTTGTCGTTCGAGCACCCAGCAAACGCTTCGTCGAAGCATGTCCAAGCTAGTCGCCACCACGTTCACAAGGTCATTGAAAACTATTGTGGCGACACTGTTTCCCATGAGACAGACCGACCTTCGACGCTGGTCATGACCAAGTTGTTATTAACCGTAGATATGCACGACGTTGGTAGCGATGTAGTACGAGCGCTTCGTGTATGGGTAGGCGATGCAAACGGTACCGACAACACTGGGACAACTGAAATCATTGAGATCGACAGTGATTAAGTCTTGAGAAATGCACACGTATTCTATACGTGACACATTATGACGCAATTACACCTAGGGGTTCTCGAGACGCTCGTTGTTTGTGCTGGATATCAACTCGTCTTGTGCTTCTTGTTGGTCCTTGGTGGTGCTGCGGCTTGGACAACAAGTGCGTGTGCTGAAAACCACTGAGTCTTCTCGGATGGCGCATCATCATCCGTCTGTTCAATCTCCCATTCCGCTTCGTGCAATGCATCACAAAATTCATACGATGCAATGACTTTCTTTGGACTCAGCTTGATTATGTTTCCCACAGGTTCATCCCACTCGACATACGGCAACCACGGACTCTGCAACCACAATGTGATCTCTTTGGTCTCATCATCAAAATCACTTTCATCGTCTGGGTCATTGCCTCGGTGTCGTTGACGCGTAATACATTTGCACTCGAGTTCTGCAAGGTACAATGTGTAGGCACCATTGGTCGAGGCACAAAATGCCGCCAAACTCTTTGCGACATCACGTTCTTCCTGTGACAGTTCTTCAAACGTCGCATCCGATATTACCGCATACACAACATGTTCATCGGCGATACCCCACTTTGCTTCAAGATGCAAGCTGAAGAAATCCACGAGTGCCGTATCAACTGCACGTTGTAGCAACTTGGTCCCGGCCGACAGTGGAACATCGGCGATCGTCGGCGTCACCAAGTCGTATACAAGACTCAGACGCGATCCACTAGTCACGGGATTGGTCCGATACGTGCAGTCATTGTAAAACGCCACGTACGCGACATCGTACACCATACATGGACCGGGGATTGGTTTCCTACCGCGTTGCAATAGCACAAAATCTCCTCCTTGGAAATCGCCTGGCAGAAACACCACAAGCGTCGCAAAGCTTCTCTTCCGTGGTCTCTCGTTCGTCGATTCAAATCGACCACCTTGGACTTGAAGGACCAATCGATTGAGTTTGGGTTGGATCACGGCGTCACTTGCAATGCCCATGGGCTGTCGGCATTCATCGACGATCTCAGCGACGAAATCGTCCCACGGTGGATTGAGAAATTCAACATCAGAGCGATCGACTTCCCACGACGTTGCTTTCCCACGGCCTCGTGATCGAGATCCGCGTGCCGCGCGCTTGATTGCTTGTTCGTGCGTTGGCGTCAACGGCAACTGCACTTCGTTCGTCTGGCCTTTGAGCTTTAGACCTGGTGGTGGGAACCGTGCAAACGTTCCGGTTGCAAAGTTGTCGCCCGCACGTGTGAGGTTCTCGAGCGCGCGAGCCACTGCCTTGAGTCTCTGGTCGTCGTCCATCCAGTCGTGGTTTTCGTTCGTTCTTGATGGCTTGAAGGTTGATTTCGTCAATACCCATCAACGGCGACATCAGTTTTGGGAAGAGTGAGCTCATTCTCATATCTTATATGCAGTTAGAGAGGACAGAACGACCAAAGAAGCGAGCCGTACGTTACGTAGCATCAGTGTCGATCATAGCCACGAGTGACTGGATTCTCTCTTCTACGGTGTTGATGTAGACACTGTTCAAGTTCTCTTTCGTGAGGTGCATTATATTGTCCCCCGTCAACAAGTGCTACCACCATCGGCGCATGTGGTAGCACTTGGCGCTTGATCACTGTCATGACATGCTTACGTTGGGTCTGGTTCTTGACCATGATAGTTGTGTGTTGCTCAAGTGACGAGAGAAACTGCTTGAGCTCAAGACATTTGGCGCAATAAATGTCTTTCACGGTAATTTGTGCGTATCGGGAATTGTGAAGAGCAGGTAGAGACGCCGCAAGCCTGTCACGAAGCGAACGCATGGTCGGTAGTAGCGGGACTCGATCGGTATTTGATAGTTTTCCAGCAAAGCGTACGATCGATGGGACGACCAGATGAACTATTAACATGCCTGCGTCAGTCTCGCCAACAAGTTTTTGAAAGCGTTGCTGGGGACGATCGGTACGCGATCCCAAGCAAGTGACTCAACTCTTCAACAGTCGGGTTATTGCTTCGATAAAAGTCTTTATCCTGGCCCTTCCAACCCATGGAGCCGTAACCGCGAGCTTGAGCAACAAGCGGTCAATGTGAGCCGAGTCCGTTGAATCTTCGAGCAGAGCAGATACCAACTTAACGCAGTTGGCGAATGAATGACTCTTTTTGAAGATCCCTTCAATAGCCTCAACACACGAATCCCAACCAAAATGGCATATCGCGCGTGTGATGGCGTTAAGGTTGTACTGGTAACCAGATATAATGCGGAGCATATCGGTAAAGAGACTCAGGTCATTGAGTGCAATGAGGGTGTCGATAAACTGAGAGAACAAGTCGGACCTGTTGATCCAGATCAAGTCTTGACTTGCTAAAACCCGCCGAGCAAGTTTAATTGCCTCTTCCCGAGACGTTGCTGCCAGTTCGCTGAGTTTAAGTAGCACTTCGTTGATCGGTGCCTTGGCCCAGAGCGCAAACTCCAGCGTTGCTGGCTGCACAACAAGTGCGTGCGTTTGTAACCGGCACGTCTTGCATTTGTAACGGCCGCGATCAGTGCGAGTCATATGAGTCCGATGAGTCAGAAGAATCATCCGAGTCAGATGTGTCCGAAGAATCATCGTGGTCGGATACATAGACATCTTGATACTCGTACGTTTCCAAGAACCCCGCAGGCGCTAACTCCTTCAAATACTGCACCTTGATTTGCCGAAATGGA
>JAADWU010000340.1:0-13754 GCA_023336255.1 Pythium graminicola
AGACAAAAGCAACAAGCGGACAAAAGTGGAAGAGGAAACACTCTTTCATTTAATGTTGATGACTTAGTGTTGTTATCAACGACTACTGTACCTGAACATGCAGTAACATAACAAACCTCGGTAGCAAGAAGCTGCTACCGCGCTACGTCGGTCCTTTCCGTGTTCTCCGCAAGCTGAGAACGCGTACACAGTGGAGATCCCACGCAGGATGCGTACACATCCTACGTTTTACGTTGGCCGTCTTCGCCCGTACCACCAGTACGAGCGCGTTTCTTCTGATCCGGCGGTGGAGTCTTTGGGTCTCTGAATGACGCCCTTCCCAGCTTCACGGCGCTGGGTACCGGCGACTCCGACCCCGGAGCCGGCTTTGACGGGCTTGCTGTCTTCAGAGCCTTCAACAATCCGCTCTTTGCTAGGACTGCTCATGATCGTGGAGGATACCCTAGCTCCTGGCATACGCACCAGTTGTGATATTGTGGGTCTGGATTCACCAGACTCAATACTCACGTATGCAGTATCCGTTACACCGGAGTTGCGAAGGGGTAGCGCAATCCGGGTATAAAACACTCTCAATATACAGTTGTGGCTAGTGCCTCACGTTGTGTACCCTTTATTGGTTCTTTTGAAGCCCAAAGTTATCAGAGCCACCAATCGCGCAGTTAACTTAGCGCAGAGCACAACAAGCAATACACACTCTCTCACCTAGAGAAGCTTTGGTATACGTTCTAAGCCACAGAGCCCGTTCTTGGCTATCAGTATACATAGGGGGAGGCCACGCCTCTTCAAACGACACAATAATATGGAATACCCGGCTGCTCACACAGCCAGATAAATGAACACTCAATATAGAATGCCTATGAGTTCCCGGACTTGACCGTTTCCCCGCAGACAAATGTTGTTTTAGAGAGTTTGGGCTTTAGCTCCCAACAACAAGCACACAATACCAGGAATATAGAGAGAACTCCCACTCCACGATCGAAACAATCCTTACACAAGCAGGCGTACCTTGCGGGTAGGGAAAGCGGGGTAGAGGTAGGTTTCTTGGTCTAAAGCCGGGAGACTTGAGTGCTTGACGGTGAAAACCAAAGTCTATTACTACAGTAAGCGCGCCATGTGCGGCTGCGCCCCCTCGTATTTAAGGCGAACTATAGGGTACCTACACTGACTCTTTCCCCAAGTGACACCCGGGAAAGTGACATCGCAGACTCAGGATCCGGGTTTGAGGTTTCGTTGACCCGCAACCCGGGTCTTATTGCCCGGAACCCGGGAATAAGAGAGCCAATCTGTTCAATCGCCTACCTATAGTATCTCCATTGTCTTTGCTACTCAAAACCGTGTTCAAACCGGATTCTTGACCCACATCATCACAACCGCCCCTTTTCGAGCAACACCGTAGTCGGTAACGGCACGGCGATCACTCCGAGACTTTCACGAGCTCCTTTCTTCAAACTCGACTGTGATAGACGTGTTCGTTGTTGCATCACTTGGGCGGGGCCGCTTGCACGCGGGTTGGAGCCAGTTTCACCAGCTAATTCTTGCACTTGAACCAACGACACCAAGTCTTCAACGATGTCGACCACGGTTCCCGGCTCTAAGCCATCGGAACCTATGACTGCTACATCAGCAGACATCGGTACGTCGCTACCTCAACGAATGCTTCCGAAAACTGCAACGGTCACGACCACAGCGGGATCCAGGTCGACGACACCGGCTGCGACTGTGGTCGCTCCAACGTCAGTCAATGTGGCATCAGCAGTCACCTCGACAACCGTCACGCCATCTACACCGGGTTCATTGACGACAAACCCTGGTTCAAGTGCGACTGAGCCGGGTCCATCGATCCCCGATCCAGTATCCGTGCCATCGACAACCCCCGGGACGATTGCATGTTCGATTGGTGGCGTTTTTACATCGACTTTCGCCTCCAAACCGTCGCCTCATGTTCATTTCGTCGACCATGTCGTAAAACCCGGACCTTTGTCAATTGTAGCACCCACGACGTCGACAGCACCCGGTTCTCCGGGTTTTTCAGAGCAGACGAAGTGATTTCACCAGTCGTCCTGGGTTAGAACCGTCTTTTCACAACAGAAGACTTCACTTTCTTGTTTTCTTGTTCACTCACTCGTTCATCAGGTCACTAAGTCCTTCCACCAGGTGAAACCCAGCTTCTTGGTACTCAATGAGCCGGCATCGGCTCTACGTCAGACTTGACAGCGTTCATGATCAGCAAAGCCCCTCACAAGCGCGC
The DNA here is from genome assembly GCA_023336255.1 of Pythium graminicola. Classification (NCBI taxonomy): domain Eukaryota; phylum Oomycota; class Peronosporomycetes; order Pythiales; family Pythiaceae; genus Pythium; species Pythium graminicola. The sequence continues at coordinate 2,249 of JAADWU010000340.1, forward strand.
CATGTCATCAGCGGAGGCGGAAAGTTAGCTTTACAGCAAGATTTCCCGGGTTAGACCCAGGTTATCATGCTACAAAGCAACAAAGTTGGCTCTACAGCATGATTTGATATGTTAGACCCGGGTCATCTCACTATAAAGCGGAACGTGCGGCTTTAGGGGACACGCAGCCCCTTTACCGGCTCACACGCATCGCGTGGAAACGGCATTCCCGGCTCTTTCAGGGTGCCGGGTCCCTTTGGCGACTGGGAATTTCACCTCAGTCAGTTTCCTCACCGTCATGCACTTGCATAGCAGCGAAGCGAGCGCGCCCCCGGCGCTGCGGTCAAACTCGAACAAAAGTCGTCCACAATGAAGTCGATGAACCGGCTTCCACGTGGGCGCACGATAACCAACCCACTTCACCTTGTACTCTTTCGCTCGTCGACCTGCTCGTGTGCGACCCCCATCGGACATCGAGGAGAGCCTCAAGTTCGTACTCACTGGCGGCACTATCCGGCTCCCAGCTATCCTCTGGTAATAGAGCTTCGTCGAAATCCACTAAGTGATGTGACAGACCCGGGTTCTCGGTCGGGCGCTCGTCGTATAGCAGTCGTGGCTTCAACCACCGACATGTACCCATGGGAAGACCTTGTACGGCGAACTTTTGAGCTCAAGCCGGCACATCATGTTCTTAGTCTCCAGGTCTCTTCCCTTTTCGGCGATCCTGAACGGTCCATGCCAGTGGTGTGCAAGTTTCTTCGACAGACCCGGTTTAACCCGGGCAATGTACAGCCAGACGGCGCCATCGACTTCAAACCCGGCTTTGAACTTGTCTAGTAGGTCTTGCCAGGCGTTTTCGTGTGCTTCAGCCCGTTTTCCTTGTGCATTTCGCTGTAACTCCCGGCCTGTGGCTTGAGCATGCTCATACTGTCGTTGAACCCGGATCCGCCACGCATACGCTTGCATTTTCTCGGCTCTACCCTTTGGTTTCGGTGCAAGCATGGCTGCCATGGTGGTTTTCCCATCCCATCCGTGCATCAAGAAGAAAAGAGTTTCTCGCCGGGTTGCATCACGCGATGTGTTCAGAGCGAACGTTAACCGGCCAGCTAGATCTTCCCAATCCTCTTGACCCGGGTCTTCGACGTAAGACCGGATCGCGCAGACCACAGTCTGCACAGAACGCTCTTGCTGTCCATTAGCTTGAGGGCTGTACGCGAGAGTAGCTCGTTGCTGGCTTCCCATCATCCGTGCGAAATGCCCGAATACCTCGCTCATGAATCTCGGATCCCGGTCATGACGGATTATAGAACTAGCACCAAACCGCCGGAAACCCACCTCTTCGTAAGCTTCTGTAACTTCTTGAGCGGTCGTTCCTTGCATCGCTTTGCTCATCACACAGCCCCGAAAACATGTCTTGAAATAACAGGAGAGCCGTGTTACCTTGTCCTGACTTGGGTAGCGGGATGACGAAATCCATGGAGATGACCTGCACCGGGTAATCCGGCTCTACATTCCCACGAGAAGGTCCTACATTCGGAGCTGAACCTTTTGACGTCGCACAATCAATGCATCCCTTCACATGTCGCTCGACATTCTTATACAAACCACGACAGTAGTACTCGGTCCGGATTCTGTCGTAAGTCCGGGAGATACCTTGATGTCCACCTTGTATGTCATTGTGATGAATGTGTAAGACATCTACACGCAGTGTGCGAGGCACTACGAGAGGTAACGTGTCGCTCCATGGCTTTTTACCCGGGTTTGACCGGGCTCCAGCGTATCTGAGTATGCCTTGGTCGTCAATCTCGAACACATCGGCGATCTTCGCTGCATCTTGCGCTTCTGTTGCATTCAGAGACTGTAAATCCCCGCTCAAGAACCGAATGAGTGGTCGGAGCTCCGGATCAGCTTGTCGATGTGCTCGAACCCAATTCCAGCGCTCTTCGGTTACGTCAACAGGAGTTTCAGCCATGCTGACCGGCTCATGACGTTGTACTGGCACTCGAGACCGGGTTTGAGACGAAATACCCGGGTTCTGTGACATTGGCACTTCTATCTGACCAGGTCGGGCTCGACTACGAGTCCGGACAGCATATACACTGCGTTCTTCCGGGACTGAGACGTTTTCACCGGCATTCCCCCCGGTTTTCCCGGGTTTGCTGATCCTGGCAGGTAGATCGTTCAATATCTCAAGATGACGTAGCTCTTCCGGGTCCGAGATTGTGACTGAATCACCCAGACGCAGCACTTTCCCAGTAAGGTAGTCTGCCGCGGCATTGAACTCTCTTTTCACGTGAACGAGCCGGATCGATTTGAAATTCCGGCTAATTTCCTCATACTGATTCAATAGCACTTGCAGGTGAGCCGTGTTGCAATTGATGATACCTTGGCATTGTTGGACAACGATCCGGGAATCTCCGGCAATAACGATCTCGTGCGCCCCTAGTACATCATACACGTACTTCAGACCGTGTAGAAGGCCGTGATACTCCGCTTCATTCACAGTAACCCCGGTCAACTGGATCCCTTCTGCATGAACTGGCTTCCACCCGGGTAACTGCCACACGACGAAGCCGGCACCACCGGCATTGGTCTTCAGCTTTGCAGCGCCGTCGAAACTCAACACAAGTCCTTCGTATCCGGCATCGAGCATCTCCAGACTAATTACAGGGGGTTTGCTCTTACTGGCTTTCACCGGAGCCAACTCTTCGGCAATTTCATCCAGCTTTTCCCGGGGTGTAATTGACACCGCAAACAATTTTGCCAATGCATCCTCATCATGCTCAATTCTCCAGACTTCGAAGGTCCACGGAAACAAAAACGTCGCCCACTTCAGCAATCGGTCACCCAATGACTTCGACGTCATCAACCACTTCAGAACCGAATACCGGGTATACACTATCAATTCAGACCCGGCTACCAGTGTGTAGAACGTCGTCAACACTCGTAGCAGGGCCAAAACTTCCTTTTCCGATTCGTGATACCGGAGTTCTGCATCCTGAAGGGTACGGCCAGTAAACCGGACCGGGTGCAACTTTCCGTCGTGTTCTTGCGCCAAAACCGCGCAAACAGCCCAGGAATTCGCGTGCAAGATGACTGTGAACGGTTTCCCCCGGTCTGGATATCGTCAGACCGGGGTTGACTGGATCTTCTCCTTTAACAAGTCGAATGCACGTTTTGCACGGTCGAGATCTCGCCCTTCCCGGATCTGCTCGTCAGTAAGTTCGTATAACACTGACACAATGACCGAGTAACCCTCAATGAACTTGTGGTAGTAATTTAAGCTACCAAGGAATGACTGGACTCCTTTCAGGTTCGTCGGAAATCCCAGCTTGTCGGTGCTTTTGACAACCTTAGGCAACGCTTTGAGGCCGGTTCGGCTGACTTCATGTGAAAGAAACTCAATTGCCCGCTTTCCGAAAGCACTTTTCGGCAAGCTGACACTTAGTCCCCAATAGCGGCTTCGGTATAGCAGTCTGTCGATTAGCATACACAGCTCATCCCATGTCTTCACGCCGGCGGCGACATCGTCAATGTATGAACTTCGGCCAATGACCGCCCCATACATGCTGGTGCTGGTAGGTTCCGCTCAAACACTGTTTCATCACCATTCGTGACCGAATTTCCGGGTTCCACAACTGTAGAGCCGGGAATTCCCGGCTTTTCGGCTGTAAAGCCCGGTTTCGGGACGGGAATACCGGGTTCCACGACGAGGGAGCCAGGAATACCGGGTTTCGACACGTCCACGAGGTTGATACTGACGTCTCGAACTTCATTTCCCGGGTTCACCGTCAATCCCACCCCTTCGAGCACGTCGGACGAGGTGAGGCGGGCCGGACAAAGCCCCACAAGCAGTTGTCGATGACCTGCTGGTAGACGAGTGGGGCGTTCTTGAGACCAAACGGCATGCGAACCCACTGGAAGTGACCGAGTGGACAGATAAACGCACTGATATGCTGGGCACGTAACGTCATCATGACTGCCCAAAACCCACTAGCCATATCCAAGCTTAGGAACCACATCACTGCCTCGAAATCTTCCAAAAGCTGGTAATCAACGGCAATGGATAACGCATAAGCTTGAAAAGCTGGTTCACGAGCCGGTAATCGATACACAACCGGATATCCTTGCCATTCTTCTACATCACAATGACTATCGGACTCGCCCATTCTGAATCAGATTATTCAATCATACCACACTCCAACAAACCTTTCAGTAGTTCATACACCTTGCGGAGCAAGTGAGACTTTATCGGACGGGATCTTTGTGCGATCGGCTTGGCGTTTTCCGGGACCTCGATATCACAGACTACACCCCGGCCTGGCGGTGGTAGTGCATTACCGGAACTCATAAAAGCCGGTTTATGCTTCTCCAAAATGCGCCGGAGCCGGAAAATTTCTCCTGGAGTATTCTCATCCAGCTCTCCGACGTCTGCATCACTCATATCCACCGGGGGCGGAGCCTCGTTAAACTCTGGTAACATGGCGAGTTGATCCCGGAGTTCACTAAGTGGCAGAAAATCAGTACCTTCATGACAGTACACAGATGACTCCTCAGTGCAGTCTTCCCCGATTTCCGGCCCTATACCCTCAGCAACAGCTTGTACAATCGCTTTAAATGCGAATACAAGCCGGTTGGACGATGAAAGCTCCAGTCCTGGGTCAGCAGTCTGGAATTTCAGCTTGACTTCTAAGGAATCCGGGCTTTTGGGGCTGGAACCCTGCACTTTGAAGCAAGAAGCGCCGGAACCCGGGTTTTGATGACCAAAAATCGCTTTCAACCGCCCCTGACATGGGAACACGTTTTGACCCGGCTTTCCCGGCTTTACGGGCCGGTGAACCGAATTTGGACACTCCAGCGGCCGAATTTCCCGGGTACGTATGATCCACATCACCAACAGCTAACATAATACGCGCGTTGTGATCTTCCTCTTGATCTTGGTCATCTTGAGCACCTTGAACACCTTGAACACCTTGAGCACCTTCGGCAGCTTGGACACCTTGGACATCTTCGACATGCACTTTTCGACTACTGCTGCGCGGCTCTAATCTCTTAGATCCGGATCCTGGAGCCAGTATGTCCCTGCTAAAACCGTTTCCCGGTGGGAGAACGGTCCGCGTGACCAGACCAGGATTCAGACCGAACGTCACACCAGAAGCTTCGAGAATGCTTGGCACATGACGTGGTAACTCCGAGCAATAGACCACTGGACCTGAACCTGCGTTGACCAATGACGCTCGGCCAAATCCACCTCGGTGGCGAGGGTCTGAGAACGAAATTTGCCGGAAGCCGGGTTATCTCGCCCCAGACACCTTCCAATCACTGTCTTGGTCGCTGCAATGGAGTGTAGCCTAGACTTTCCCGGCTTCTCCAACTTTTCGGACAGAAATCCGGGTTTTAGCCGCGTAAAAGTGCATTTCCCGGGTGTTGCGACCGAGTGACCTTCCAAAACCACCATTGCACTTGCACTCTCAGCTGACCGATGATGTTGACCGTCGGGAGAGCATTGAATATCATCGACATATTCGTACACTGTGTTCCAGCGTCGTCTGTGGCCTCTCGGACTTGACCGCCTTCACCTCGAAAATCTGAATCCGTCTCCCTTAAACCGGACTTTTGAGCTTGGTAATTTCCTGTTATAACCGGGTTAAAAGAATGGGGAATCGCGTGGTTGGAGCCGGATCCCGAGGGAATCACGACACCAAGAGCTTCGAACACACTTGGGATACGACATGTAGACCTCGAGCAACATGCGACTGGGCCTGACGGCATTGGTCGACTCCTCGACAATGACAGTCTCACCATCCGCCAAAACCGGCTCAAGGACATGAGTATGGCTACGGAACTCGCCAGAACTTGAGTTGTCTTGCTCTGGAAGCCCCCCAATCACTGTCTCGTGTATCGTACCACTGTTAACCCAACATTTCCCGGGTTTTGTATTGGTAACCCGAGTTTAGAATCGGTCGGAACCACATTCCCGGTGATATGGCAAATCCCAGGTAGTTGGAACCTGAAGCCCGGGAAGTTATGCGATCAAAGCCGGATTTCGATGGATCCAAGGAACCAGAAGGATTAAACATACTTGATACACGATACGCTGACCTTGCAGACGATATTCCTGAACGTAAGTGGGAATACTCGGTATTTTGACCTCAACGGTCTCACACTGAGAAAAAAACCGGCTCAATGACGTAAGTCCCGGTACGAGACTTGTCAGAACCCGGGATAACTTTGTTCAGGCACACCTTGGTCACTATTTTGGACATCGTACAGTGATCTGACCCGGAATTTCCCGGCTTTGTGACAGGAACCGGGGTTTATGGTCAGCCAAAGACGAATTCCCGGGTGGTGTGACTCTTGAACTCTCCATAACCATCATTACACGCGCACTCTGGACCGATGGAGGGTCTTGATTGTCAGGGGGCGTTGAGTATCACTGGTATCTTGCGAATAGTGCGTGCCCCAGTCGTCTTTTACCTCTCGGCCTTGACGACGGAATCCGGGTCCGATCTCTTAAAACCGGGTCCCGGACCCGGGGAATTCGCGTCACCGACGCCGTATTCTGCCGGAACCGGAGTATTGACAGGCTCCGACGCACATGGTGCATGACATAGTGACTCTGTAGGTGGTTCTGCCGACTCCGCACCCAATTTGACCGGGTTTTTTGACCTGATAGTCTCACCTCTACCAATATCCGAGTTGGAGCTGAATACATCGGTCTTTCCACTGCCGGCGGTAAGCTTTCGTTGTACAAATAGTCGAGATGATCTTGGCGAAGACAAGTAGTGCGAGACTGCGAATCCTCGTATATGAGCAATTGCCACTCACAATACCGGGGTGAACCCACACGCACACAAATCTCCTTATCCGGCAAGTGACCTTCTTGGACCAGGTAGCCAACCGGGAGGTGCCGGGGAATATCGATCGGATGAGCAGTGATATTCACCACACGAATGCCAGAAGGCCTCTTTTGCGCATCGGTGATCAACGTTGGCAACCGATCTCGCCCTCGACGTAACCAAACGACCATACTCGGGTCATTTCGGCCATATTTCACTGGGACAACTGCCGATATGCCCGCCGGGATGTACAAGTCATCCTGGGTGGATATTGACGTCCGCTTCGGTAACCGAGGTCGATTTCCTGGACTGACCAGCGGAATACTTTCTTCATCCGGGAGTCTGACGATGCCTTCACGTGTACTTAGCCGGACCCCAGCAGAATACATAAAGTCCATACCGAGCAAGCACTGAATGCCATCACCGAGATTACCAGACCATATATCCGTGTAATACACCATGCTCATACCCAGTGTAATCTTGGCAGATGCCTTGGCTATGACATACGTTACCGCACCACCGATACCTTTGACCTTGAGTCGGTCTGTGAACGACAATGGGAGTGCGAGCTGGCGAGCCAGCTCTAAACTCAAAATGCTGGTGTCAGACCCAGTATCCAGAAAGACGACGGCTCGATTACACACCGCACCGTTGACCAGAGAAATACCGGCCTCTCTCGCTGACCTCGGGTTAGACGACCACCACCCCCCCGTCGTTCGCCCCATCTTAGGCGGAATGCCTTCCTTTCGTCCGGGTCTGAATCAGTCGACTTTACAACAAATGAACGCGCTTCATTTTCAGGTTGCAAAGTGAATGATTCATTAACGGCGCTGTACTCCTTCTCTACGCCGACAAATGCATATACATGCATGACTCGAGCAACTTGAGTTCCTTGATTCGTTACTCGGTCTTCTTGGGATTGACCCTCGTCGCGTACCGGGTCCCGTCCCCCCGGCGAGCTGCCTAGTTTAAAGGCTGGTCGAGGTGCTGGAGCACGCTCGGCGGTAAACTTGGGCTAGTTCCGGCTTGGGCTGGGGACTTGTACTACGCCTTCAAGTCTTCCATTGCTCGGACAACGGCGCAATCCTCAGGTTTCGCATGCACTTGGTGACATGCCGGGCATTTCTTCCAACAAGACTCGGTCATGTGAGTCCCGTTACACAACTGGCAGCTGGGCTTGGCGGCTTGGGGAGCGGGACACTCGGCGATCCAGTGTCCGTATTGTCCACAATTGAAGCACGGATCACCTTGTTGCGCATTTTGACCAGGATTTGGTGCTGGACTCGCTGAACCCGGGTTGCACTAGCTACAGGTGGACGATTCGGGTGTCCAGATCGATTCGGCGGTGGAGAACGGTACCTGTTGCCTTGAAACTGTCCACCACCCACTTGGTTTGGCCACCTTGACCTTTGCTTGGGGATGGAGCACCAGAGACCCGGTAAACCCGGCTTTCTTCGTCATCTGGAGTACCAAAGTACTCATCTTCGTCGCTGAAGCGTACAACCCGGTCGTCATCGAGGTCCTCATCGTATCTTTCTGGACCTCGGCCATACTCGTTCTTTGCATAGTCATCCTGATACGTCCAGTATGTCGAAGCACTGCGTTGGCGCGACGAACTACGTTCACGATCCCTGTCCCGGTGATCTCGATCACGCTCTCGATCTCGGTCACGTGAATGGCTCCGTTCAGACGACCGATTGTCTGAGCGGTTCGCCCCGGTCCGGATCTCGAAAAGCCGAATCGTTTCCTCCAGTTCGCTGGGTGTGGACGCACGGACGTTCGACATCAACGTTTTCACTGGCGATTCACGCAACCTTTGACGAACTGGGCCACGTGACGCTCAACGGCTCTGGCGCTACGCAAATTAATGTTCGCGCGGTCTGTAGCCTCTTGAGGCGCCACAAGAAGTGCCGGGCCGTCTCGCTCCGGGACTGGGTCAGCGAATAGTACTTTTCAACGTGAGATTCATACGAACGGATGAATTCTTCAATGATCATACTCTTCAGCTGAGCCCAAGTCTTCACCCGGGTACCGAGCTGGCGAATAAACGTCTTAGCCGGCTTCTTGACATATCGTAGGATGTTGCGACACATTTCTGCGTCTGACCACCGGGCCGTTTCTGCCATGTACTCATAATCGCTCAGGAATCGACGTTGGTCTTCCGAGGATTCCTCATCGGTCAAAAGCTCCAAGTAGTCAGCCGGGACCAGAGGACTCGGGAACACAACCACCGGCTACTGGGGTTGCACATCCTGCTGTGACGCTTGAAAAGCCGGTTGTAACGCTTGGGCTGGAGGTTGTTGGTACACTCGAGCTGGAGGTGGTTGATATACCTGGGCTGGAGGAGGCTGATGTATACGAACCGGGTTTGGCGCGACGAAAGTCGGTGCTCTCTCTGGATTGGCCATCACCGAGTAAGGCTGCGTGAATTTCCCGGTCACCGACGCTCGAGGTTGGTTCAACGGGATCTTTAGTGCCGGGCGAGAGTACACCTTCATAAACCGGGGGTTCTGGTATCGGCTCGTCAAAAACCGGAGGTTTGGGGATATGGACCGGGGGTGGAGGTGGGGAATTCACTTTCTCTTCTTCATCTTCCCACCCCAAGCCGGGCTACCAAAGAAACCAGCTTTCTCGAGTTGGACCGTGTTGCGAGTATGAGCACCACACACCACGACCGGGTGCAAGTCGCGGATCGTGCTGACATCACTCAGAGCCGGCTCGGCTGCGTCTTCAGACGAACTCAAGACAGATGCAGGGCGACATGTCGCACTCGGGTCGATCGCAGGAAGTACTACGGACGCATTAGCCGGCTCTGCTGACTCAAAAGCCGGATTTGCGACCTGTTTGAGTGACTCGACATAGGCGACATACTCTCGTATGGACACGACTTCCTTGACCACTTCGAGCGCAGACCAGGTGTCGAATGGCGATGCACATCCTTGCACTCCTGGAACAATGTTCTTCACTGAGAACCCAACATCAAGCAGGGCAGTCTGCAGAACAGCGAACTGTTCTGCCATGGACAAGGGGTCAAGCGTCACCGCATAACACAAACCTTGCAGCTGGACTGGACAACCCATCATAATCGCATCAAGTTCCCGGACATACTTGGTATTGCGCAGTACGCTCCTCAGTTCACTCTTCTTTGCCATGAAATCAGCCGCAAACTGGTAAGACTCGAAAGACACCCGGGGAGTCACACGACTTTCGGCCTTCATCCATGCATCGTAACATGCATATACGAAGTTCGACTCCACATGACTCAGACCCGAGATAACATCATCATGACGGTCTCTTGGGCCGGTGGTAGCCGGGATTGGGTCGTGAAACGTGTTGTTGTGTGGTGTCTCGACCTTCTTGGCGGCTGAATCGCATTTTCGAGTGTCTTGAGCGGGAGCACTGGTCTTGGCGGACGAATTAGCCGGGATCTTCCGCGGAGCCAGATCTTGCGTGACTTTCTTCGGCTTGGCGTCGGGTTTCTCGTGCGACTTCGACTGATCACGGCGAGACTCATGTCGCTGACGCTCAGTATCGACCGGACCACCGAGTTCACCATCACCGGCGTACCAATCTGGCACATAACGATGTCGATCCGGAGGAAGATACCCACGACCCGGGGAATAGTACCCATGTGTATCGTGGTATCCGAACCACGGTCCTCCCGGATAACCTGGCGGGTAACGGCCGGCCTTAATGATCATCGTGGTCGTAATGCTCATGATGCCAATCTTCTTCGTGATGTTCTTGCTGGTTGTCGGCGGGTTTCCGAGATCCTCTTCGAGCCGGCAAAGAGGATCTCGGAAACTGTTGGGGTTGTTGCGTCGATTTCTTCTTCTCGGACGCCCGGGGTTTTGGCTGACTGAGCTGGATGCTCGCATGACGGTTGCTTCTTCTTCTACTTCTTCTGCCGTAGAGCCGGTCTGGGCACCGCTGCCTGAGGTATGGTACCCTCCCGAACTCCGGCCTTCTTCTGAGGACCCGGTAGGCAGCATACCGATCAAGCTGACGAAGCATCCCAAGGACACGCTTGTGATCAGCCACAAGCCTTGATGCTCCGCTGCAAGCTTCCGGTGCTCCACCGCGAGTGCCTCGTGGGCTCGACAGAGTCGACCCAACTTCTGAGTCAGCATCTGACTCTCCAGTCGAAGTGCGCCCACGCTCACTTCGAGAGCATGGTGATGGTCCTGTTCCAACGCCAACGCGTCACGAGGATCCCCTTCGAGATCCTCGAGTTGGTATATTCCCGCCTCCGCCACCTCCATTGACGGACGCTGCAGGGAACCAGCGTTGGGTTGTGGAAGCGCTGATCCGACATCAGGATCAGGGCCCTCGTACTCCAAGAAGCCGCCGCTTCCTCGTTCGATGGCGCGGGTTTCCACCATCGTCGAATACCTGGGAGTCGCGTGAGCAACTCCTGATTGACGTGCCCGGCTCGTGGAGCTGTACGAGCAGACGAATGGTCCCCCGAACCGATCGCAGAGACGTCGTCGCTATTAGCACCCTTGCTAATCATGGCATCGAGGTCGCGGATGGTTTGCCAAAGATCATCTGAGAGAACCTTACGACTCTCGGATCCATCCTCTTAATACGCTGCTGGTAGTCTGCGAGCACCAGCAACGCACATTGGGCAATTGTACTCGCTGCGTACCGCGCAGTACACCCCGCATTCACGCGACAAACGGTGAATG
>JAADWU010000341.1:0-13736 GCA_023336255.1 Pythium graminicola
GAGGCAACTACGCATCAGAACAACCGTAACTGTACCATCATCCCATCCTGCGACGCTTCAGATAAGAAGAAGGGAAGAGAGCGACGGACGGATGGGCAAGGGAGAGGTGTGGGAAACTGTAACTTAGTTTGGCAAACCCGTATACCCGCGTGGGACAAACCCACCGGACCAATCGGACCAATAATGTGTGGGATCGCACCTGCCACCATTCAAACACCAAATGTTTTAAACACAAGGCGAAACCAACACACCCATCGACACCACCACACCACGAAATCGGGGTCTTTACTTACATACAGATAAAGACAGACACGACACCTTCTCCCCCTCTCATGGCAGTACAATCTGTTATCCATTCCATCAAAATCCTATCGCATTCCATGGACCATGTGCTCCGATGACTCCGAGAATTGAACAGCACTGATCTCAACAATCGGTGCTGGAAAACTACAGGTGTTGGATACGCGTTCTCTCATTGGCTATAAAGCGATAGAAATACGGACGGTGGATAGCGATCTCCATACTGAACACAAGTCAAGTCAATAGGGTTAGGTGTTACTGCAATCCGGTCCTTTCGACTAGGGGCTTTTATTCGCGTCGCTGGAAACATTCCCTCTCTGGGGAGAGAGAGAGAGAGAGAGGGATTTCGCTCCACTCGCCGGTGGTTGGCGCATCCGTGGTGGTTCCGTTTTGCCAGCGGCACTCACGAAAAGTCCTCGTGGCCTCCGCTCCGCCCCTCTGCGTTTGCCTCCGCTTCATCCTCTCTCTCCTCCTCTCCTCTCCTCCGCTTGCTTATCATCCGCGCTGGACCGGACCGTGTAGTCATATTTAAGTATTACGATGAAGGACGCGTCAAATGTTGTTTGTACGCGTGTGACCGATGCCCCCGCGCTTTGTGGCACCAAAATGTATCAAGTCAAGATCACGGTCAAGGGCAAATCCAAGTCCATGTACAAGACCAAGGACGATTTCAAGAACGTCATCAATATGTTTAAGCTCGTTGGTGCCATGGCCGCCCGCAAGACTGATGGCCGTTGCGAAGTGTGTGCGTCCTGCAGTTCCATGACGACGCAAGTGCGTGTTTGCGACGAAGACGGACTCGATCTGTTTCTCTCGAGTGTGCTTGATCGTCTGAGAACAGCGTCGCGTGACGCGATTGACGAATGCAGTCAACACAAGGGCGTGATTCAGATCCTGATGGATTTCCTTGGCATCAGCAAGGGCAAGTACTTTTGCGATGAGCAAGATCCAGCATCCGAGACGGATTCGACGTCTGCGGCGGAGCTTGTGCAAGACAATGACTTGGATCATCCGATCGCGCACTGCTCATTGCACCGCAGTCTGTCGGAGCAGTTTGCTGCGATGGATTCGGTTTGCTAAAGCGTTCCACTCTATGTTAGTTTCCTGCTAGTTGTCTGAGAACTTGGAGCGACCACGTGTGCATTGCAGCACGCATTCAACGTACAATACAATCACTATAAGTTCGCCCCTCATGCCATGGCCGATGCACTTCTTCCACCACAGACGTGGCAACCATGGGTGTTTGACAGCACCGCCATTCGATTCGTGGCCTGTCTTTTTCAACATCCCTCCCAAAAGCGATGATGAGACATTCAATCTGGGATCTCGATGGCTCTTCGAATTCGATACCCTCTACAAAGCGATTGTAAGCCGATGTATGCGTCAGTCACCTGCGCTGAACATGCGTAGAATGGAGAACTTCGAGCCAGTCATCATGGAATCTGAGATGACATGTTGAAGATTTGTTGGGTGAATTATGTGGGTGAATTCAGAATCGAACAATCCATCCATCTATCTACCGTTTCGTCGCATGGGTGCCATCGGTCGCCACGGCACGCTGACGTGCTTGCTCCCCACGAAGGCCTCGTAAAATCTCTTCGTTTTCCATCTCATGAACCGTCCCAACCGTGTTGCGGCGTCGCGGTGGTTGCACCACGTGCTGTCGCACGCTTTGCACGCGCTGGAGAAACGCATTGTTGACGGTTGACTCGGTAAGCAGCTGCTGCACACGTTCCTTGACTTGGAAACACCAACTTGCACGGCGCTGGAGCTCTAGTGCATCATCCACGAGCATCTCAAGACGCCGTTCGCGCTTTTTGTGGGATGGATGCGTCGAGTAGAAATCAAACTCAATATCGAGGTCATCCTCACTCTCCGTCGCGAGGACGCGACCAAACGCCCGCCAAAACTTGGGTGCGACGCGGGGATCGTAGCACGCTTGCGCCATGAGCATGATACCAATGTGATCTGCTTCCATTTCCTGCACACGACTGAATGGAAGGTTCATTGCTGGGATGTATTTCATCAGTACAGTAGCGATTTCATGATCCCCACATCATACATGGTGTTACGTACCAAATTGAAAGACGTATTGGAGCAACGGACTCTCATAGCCCAAAATCGTCTGCAAGTATAGAATGGGGAGATAACTCATGCGCTCACCCGTGTGTCGTGCAAGCGCATGGGCGATTTCGTGTGCCACAATCACGGCGAGCGCGTCGTGTTTGTTGGTGATCAGTCCCTTGTCCACAGCCACATCAATGACATCGAGAATGCCAGTGTAAATGATGATTTTGCCACCGGGATAACAACATGCGTTCGCCACACTGGGGGAGTCCACGAGCCAGATACGCCAGTCGTACTCGCGTGGAAAGAGATGCTCCGACACACCAACAAGACGTCTGTGGGATATGGTCGACAGTGAGGATTCAGATATATCTCACCAAGAGAGATGGGACACATACGAGACCACATCGACACACATGCGGAAGCGGGGACCGGCTGTGATGATCTTGGCGTCTTTGAGTCCATCTTTCGCAGCCGCAATACCCATATCCTGTACATGTAGATTGATCATTCGCAATCAGGAGATGCAGCACACACAACGTACGACTTCTTCCTCTTGAGAGATGGCCACGACCTGCGTACGGCCGGTAATGGGGACCGAGTGCAAGTTGGTCACAAACTGATACATGGCTGATCCTACACAGAACGCAAGGCCCCAGCGCATGATGGTCTCTTCAAATTTCGATGGATGTACATCTACAATGACGTCAGTAAGAGCATGGTGGAGAATGGACCCTTACGACACTGACGTACGCGCCTGTACGAGTCGGATATGTGGCAGGCGCGTGAGGGCCAATCTCTCCACGGGATGCAGCGCCGTCGAGCGCACACTCGGATGGAAGACCGACCAACTATCCCGGGGCACGGGACCACCACCACGTGCGCGTGCAAGAAACCGCTGCGCATGATGCAGCATGATCCCTTCGCGCTTCACACTGAAGAGCTCAACAATAGACAGAGTGATGGTTGATTACCACCAAAAAGCTTCGTTCGAAAGTATCAGTTACGAACTGTATCGATGTCCTACCCATGTCTACACTGTGGGGTCTGACGCTGTTCGTGGGCGGCTCTGTTCACCCCGCAAGCCTTTGAGAATTTCTTCATTCTCCATCTCATGGATGGTACCAATTGTGTTTCGACGCCGACCACCACGACCGCTCTCTTGTTGTTGGCGGAAGCGAAGAATGCGTTGGAGGAACGGATCCTCAGTCTCTGCCCCTGCGAGCAATTGCTGGACGCGCTCTTTGACTTGGAAGCACCAGCTCGCACTGCGTTGAAGCGCGAGGGCTTCAGCTACCAGTGTCTTGAGCTTGCGTTCGCGCTTTCTGTGAGATGGATGTGTTGAACTGAAATCGAAATCGAAATCTTCGCTGTCTTCACTTGAAAACACTTTCTCCATGGCATGCCAGAGCATCGGTGCGACACGGGGGTCATAGCACGCTTGTGCCATCAGCATGATGCCGATATGGTCGGCCTCACGCTCTTGGATACGACTGAATGGCAAGTTCATGGCTATTGGGGCATTAGACATCATTACCATTGATATCCAGTGACTAACGTACCAAATTCAAAGAGATACTGAAGCAATGGACTCTCGTAACTCAATACCATTTGCAAAAAAATGAGCGGGAGATAACTCATCCGTTCAGCCGTGTGTCGTGCGAGTGCATGACCGATTTCATGCGCCAGAATGACCGCAAGTGCGTCATGTTTGTTGGGAACAAGTCCACGTTCCACTGCCACATCGATAAACTCGAGGATTCCAGTGTAAACAAGTATCTTCCCACCGGGGTAGCAGCACGCATTGATAGTCGTAGGTGAGTCGACGATCCACACTTTCCATTCGTATTGGCGTGGAAAGAGATGCTCGGACACGGCTACGAGACGGCTACACTTACCACATTAGTATACAACATCAACGTCAACCACCAACAAGCCCACGTACGAGACAATGTCGACACACATCCGATGTCGATCGCCGCTCGTGATGAACGAAAGACCTTTTAATTCCTCTTCTGCGGCCGTTGTACCCATTTCCTAGCATCCACACGCTGCGTTATACGACTTGTAAATGTGAATACGCCACGACGATCGTACGATTTCTTCTTCGGACGAGACGACCACGACTTGCGTCCGTCCGGTGATGGGAACTGTGTGCAGGTTGCTGATGAACTGGTACGTGGCCGAGCCAACGGCGAGCGCTACACCCCAGCGCATGACAGTCTGTTGAAGTTTAGACGGGTGGACATCTACAAGACGATCGCTATTAGTTTTGGTTACGTGAAGAGCTCCAGTACTCAGCCAGACGGGTCTGCACGAGATTGAGATGTGGCGATCGCGTGACAGCGAGTCGATGGACCGGATGCAGCGCTGTAGAGCGAATAGCTGGATGAAAGATTGACCAGCTGTGCCGAGGCACCGCCGTTCCGCGGACGCGCGCAAGGAGGTGATGGAGTTCAGCCAGCATGATTGATTGATTGACGAGAAGGGGGAAGTGAACCCAAATGAGATGTCAAGTGAGCAGATACCAACCGTCTTAGCGGTTAAGAACGACATATTGAAGTTCCTGCGGATTTTTCACATCAATGACCACGAAAGATGCTCATGCAGTGTTTCTCTCTGGCCAACAATGCGCATTTACGGATTTCTTCTGTGTCGCTCTTTCTACGATGCCCATGCCGTGGATGTTGGTCTGGATTTGCATGGTCTCCATGGCTGCGGCTGGTTCTCCACAACTCCCGAATGGTGTCACTGATGTATTGGCTGCTACACCAACGATGCTGTCGCCTTTGCATCATCAAAACCAACGTAATTCCATCACGATCTCGGACAGTCAGATTGTGTTTGCAGATGCAGACAAGTCGGCACTTGTGGCGACGATCGAGAGCATGATCCAGAACAGCGAACCTAGTGCCATGGGCGACAAACTGCTCACGAACGCGATTCTCAAGGTGCTTGAAGTCGATGGCAGTGAGGACGAGGCACACGTCAAAGCGCAAATTCTCATGGCATTGGCGTGTCGAATCCCACAAGGAAAGTTGCATAACTGTGTCAAGACACTTGTGGATGTGGCAATGCCAGTGGAAGATACAAAGCCAACAGAGGAACAAGACAAGACCAAGTAGGTATGAGTATAACTCATCAATACATTTCCTTTCTACTGATATAACTAGGGATTTTTTTAGCTAAGTACGGATCTTGTTCGAACTTAGTGATGGCTTCAATTGTGCAAACACTTCAGGTCCTTCGGCGGAAAAATCGTGCCCATTTTCCAATTCGCTTGGTCTTGGTTGTGTCGCTCCTCTCTCTCCTTCTTTAATCATGGGTCGTCTCTCGCTCAACATTGGTATGTTTGGCTGTGGCACCGTCGGTGGTGGTGTCTACGAGCTACTGCACAACCCATCACGACTCGCACACCTCCGTGCACTTGGCGTTGAAGCCGTGATCTCCAAAATTTGTGTCCAAAACCTCACCAAGAAGCGCGAGTTGCAACATTTTTCTGAGCAAACGACACGCTTTACGTCGAGCTACAATGATATTCTCGAAGATTCGTCGATCAACTGCATCATTGAGCTCATGGGTGGCGTCACGGATGCCAAGGACGTGGTGTTTGGGGCGCTCGAGCGCGGCAAACACGTGATCACGGCCAACAAGGCGCTGGTTGCCAATTTTATGTCTGAGATTGTTGAGCTCTTGAAGCAACATCCAGAGGCTCGCTTTGGGTACGAAGCATCGGTATGTGGCGGTATCCCAATCATCCATACGCTCCAGAATGCGTACTCGGGCGACTCGATCACGGAAATTGCTGGGATTATGAATGGCACGACCAACTATATGCTCTCCAAGATGGAGCACGAAGGTGTCGGGTACGACGAAGTGCTCAAGGAGGCCCAGGACTTGGGGTATGCTGAAGCAAACCCTAGTGCCGACGTTGACGGCTTTGATGTCCAATCCAAGATTGCGATTCTCGCCAAATTGGGCTTTGGTGGTGTCGTCAAACCTGATCAGATCCCAACGGTGGGCATCTCGCGCATCACGAGTGTGGATTTCGACTATGCCAAGATGATGGACAGTACGATCAAGTTGTTGGGAGTGGCGAAACTGCTCAAGCCCGGCAACCCTGAGACCCAGACACCACCCGAGATCTCAGTCTATGTTTCACCGGTCGTCGTGCCGCGTACAAACGTGATTGCGAGTGTTGGCGGGGCGACCAATCTCGTCAACATCCGCTCGAGCAACCTCCAGAGCAGTGCATATGTGGGCCAAGGCGCTGGTCGTTTCCCGACGGCCAACTCGGTCGTGAACGATGTGATCCAGCTCGCCCGCGGGGAGAGTCCGTTTGATCCGTTCAAGACCGAGCATCGCGTGACGCTCCAGCCCAACTTTGAAGCCCACTTTTTCGTACGCATCAAGATTACGGACGGTGTCGGTATCATTCGCGCGATTGGCCAACACGCTGAGCAAGCCAATGTGTCGATCTACTCGATTCTCCAGTCACCCATTGTCGACCGCAAGAATGTCGAGTTTGTCGTCACGACAGACCAAACGACTCTCTCGCGTGTGCGCGAAATGTGCCAAAACATTGCTAAATTGCCGTTTTGCCAAGAGGAACCGCTCTACATCCCGATTCTTTAAGCAAAAAGGCAATGAATGGATTCATGAAGAGTGGAGTTTTAAGTTAGATCCTTTATTAGTAAGCATAGCACCGCACGAGGTAGTCGAGACAATCGGCCACGACGGGTGTCGCGAGCACCTGTTCGTCGTCAAACTTCTCGGTCTTGAACTCCGAGGGGATACCGACACTCAGTGGCGTCATGGCATAATCCACCGCTGGCTGTTCCTGTAGCAGTGGCATCTCCTGAAGCAGTGGCAATAGCTCATCTACTTCCACATCGTCCGAGTCAGAGGAGCTCTCGGTAGGCGTGGGCTCGACGCGTCGCAGTGACTTGGTGGTGCTGGACACTGGACGTTGGCGTTTCGTCCGGAGTCCACGTTCGTGGCGGGCAATCTTTTGTTTGTGCTTTTGGGCGTGGGTCATGGTCTGTCGGACGTTGCGGGTACCAACAAAGGCCGCAATGGCCCGCCATGGCCCACTCGGATAGACTTTGAGGGCTTCGAGAAAACGCGCATGTTCACCGGCGGTCCAGAGTCCCGCACCTTCGGCACTAAAACGGTTCTGGTAGCGCGTCTGCACCATGGATTTGCCTGTGGACGTGGTGGTTGGAATCATCTTGTGCACTTGTTGGAAAGTTGGAAAGTGAGTATTGGGGTCTGTTCTCTAGATGTTGCGGGTCGACGACTCGACGTCCCTGCCACATTTGGATTGGACTGACTAGTGATTACCAAGAGACATGGCAATGGATGGCTTCGTACCATGTGGCGTTTGAGGCACTTGGAGGCCCACACATCATATGGCACGTGCGCTGCGTGACTCTGGCCACAACCTCTTGATCCCTCTCTGCCATCAAATTCGCTGGACGATTTTCCTGCAACTCGGCGAAATATGAGTTTCCACCAACTTTGTGGATTATGGGGATGAGCCACTTGTCATGGCAGGCGGCGGACTGGACACAAGTCGCGCGTGGTCCCAGAGGAGCCACGCTAGAATTCCATCGATGAGCAAATGACTCCACATGGAGGTCACGACTGGCCTTTTACGACCACATGGACCTGGTAACTCCCTCTCGGAGATCCATCCGGATCCATCGCACTCTCTCCGCTTGGTGCTCCAGCAGGACTTGACCGTCATCAAGTTGATGATCGTCTTTCAGTTGTCGCAGGCCATTTGCTTACTGAATGATACGTGCGCATCACTCCATCTTTGGCAGAGGCTTACTGGGTGCTTACATGTATGTGGAGCAAGGGTGACTCGAATTACACAAGAGTCAACTTGAGACATCGTGTGAACACAAGAGACTACTTGAGACATCGTGTGAACGCTTTGGACACTCTCAAGATGGCAAGCGGGTGGAAATTTTGGTGCCAGTGGTTACGAGCAACGACAACTAGATCTGTACCATGTCACACCCAACCAGAGTTGTTGGCTGAATTCAGTGTGGCCTTGGAAACTCGGTAGTCCTGAGTTTTAGCGTGTGGACAGAAGTGTTGGTACATACCAGAACTCTGTTGTTTCAGAGAGGAAGTGACGCTATCTTCTGACTGAAAGAAGGACTAAAGACGTTTGACATGGGGAGCTGTGTGTAAGTAGACTCGGAACAATCTGTCATCCGAGAAGATCCATGCATCACGCTTTCATCCTCGTGGAACTGAACTGGGGCGACTCAGCCACAGAACACCACGCACGAAAGTGATCCACGGCATAGAACCGTGTCCCATCGCAGCGGAGCAAACTTTGATGATCATATCCAAGCACCAAGAATCCAGTATTGTATACGTTACCTTGTATCAGCTCCAAGTTCAAACAGGTGGCTTGTTGAACAATCGTGGCATTGCGTGGACGTTCCCGAAATCGAATCTGGGATGTTGAACGTTTGCAATGGAAACCCATGGATGTTCCATGGTACGCAAT
This sequence comes from Pythium graminicola, assembly GCA_023336255.1. Taxonomy (NCBI): domain Eukaryota; phylum Oomycota; class Peronosporomycetes; order Pythiales; family Pythiaceae; genus Pythium; species Pythium graminicola. The sequence goes on from JAADWU010000341.1 coordinate 8,897, forward strand.
AACTGCATTTGCGAGAGAGATCTCGTAGTGGATGAAGTGTTCTTGGGTGATCGAAGGCCTCATCGTTGTCAATACGAACAAACTGTTCTTCACCTTCTCTTGCTCCGATTACAAGCCTGCTGATTTCTGATCTTGGTCGGAACGAACTGATCTGTAACCACCCATAATAGTAGCCTCTGAAGACGAACAGGATGTGTGGAAATTAGTCAGCGAACAGCAACTCATGATAGGAATCTTGGGATTCACAATGCACACAGTGAGAGAAAACACTACAACAAAGTGTATTGATAAATACCAGTCCGAGAGGCACGCACTATCACTGAATCAGAGAAGCCTAATTACGTGAGCGACTCGATGAAGTAGTCCAGGCAGTCGTCAAACTGCACTGGTTGAATATCCACAAAATGTGTGGACTGTGTCTCCAACTCGGAGAGCGGAAGAAAAGGTTGGTTGTCCTTGGCCACTGTCGGGTTCCACCACGCATCGTTGACAGTTTGGGCGTAACCTAGAGACTGGTGGAGGAGTGCTTCCATGGGACCCATGTACACCTCGTTCGAAACATCCTTTGGCGAGCCATATTCGAGAGGCAACGGTGTGACACTGGCTGGGATTTTGTCTTTGAGTTGCTTGGGGACAATGCCATGGGCACTGGCAAACTCAGCGGCATCCTTGCGCTTGGTGCGCAGTCCACGCTGGTGCCGCTCGAGCTTTTGACGGTACTTTTGGGCATGCGTCATAGTCTGTCGAGGATTGCGCGTCCCAACATAGTCGGAGACGAGCTTCCATGGGCCTTTAGGGTAGAGTTCCATGGCTTCAAGGAATCGACTGTGCTCTTTGTCAGTCCACACACCCGCGCCTTCTTCGCTCAGACGGCGGCGTGGTCGTGGTCGCGTCGCGTTGGCCATAGCTAGTACTGGTGGTGGTGATCTGTGGTAGTCGACTCGGTGGGAGATTTCCACTAGAGGCAAGTTGCTCAAGACGTGTCGAAATGGGAAATGTCAGCCGTAAGGAACTGGGCGCCTCGTCAGCCGACTCGACTGGCTGTTGGCAAGGGCTGTAAGTACAGCGTGGCGATGCGACCTTCGTTGAGGCATGAGGCGGGAAAGAAGGACAACGGCACTGAACCGAGGCGACAGGACGGCGCGACAACAATACTAAGGAGATGAGAACAGTGCAGATGGTCGCGGCTCGTCACGATCGAAAATTTCCAGAAAGGTCGTCTGGTCGACCAACAGTTGGTGTTGGTACAACTCAGTATAAGATTGATCGCGACCAAGTCCTCAGCAATACTCCAGCATCGCGTCTGTTTCTATAGAGAACAAGAATGTGGAAAGATATCACCCGACGCAACCCGCCGGCTGTCCAAACCTCTGGACTTATGTGAGAAGCACGCCATGGTCCGAGTAGAGAAACAAACCAACAAAACTCTGCCAACAATCCACACACCACCTAAAAACAAGATACGTGCGCATGCACCTGTTCAAGAGGTGCATGGTATTAGTTGGCAACTGCTTGGAAAGTCGAAAACTGCGCTGAGCCACAAGTTGAGATCCCACTCTCTGTAGACAAGGGATGTGGCGGTGAGATATAAAAAAGCCCAAATTATTGAATCCATAGGCGAGTGATGGTGGTTCGACCGCCATTCTCCAAAACGTCTTGCTGTGCTTTCCGCCGACTGCACCAGCTGCTGCGTTGGCAACACGCACGTTGGGAAATCGGGTCAGAAGAAGGCAGGGCGTTTCCGTCAATCTGTCTCACACGCTTGCGCCATGAGGTCGCCCTCATTCATACGAACGTTCATTTCCTCAACATAGAGAGAAAAACCAGTGTAGAGAGTTCAGCATGTGCATCCATGCGTCAGCAGACTATCGATTCTACTGTACTGTAAATCTGAGCAGCGTACAATCGAGACTACGGTATGATATGGTATCCCACAGCGTCTTATCCATGGAGAATCTGCTCTTCGTAGAACTTCACTTTGTCAGGAAGAAGCCAGTACTGTACATTACACGACTGCCGTCAATACGTTTCCTCACTTTTTGCGTTTGTTGATTCGTTGGGTTTGAGATGAGTACCATCAAGCCATTGCATGTATGGTTGAGAGGTGGTGTTCTCTAAACTGCCATCGAGGTGGTATGGTACCGGTACCACGTGCGGAACTTCAACAAGCACCATTTGAAGTAGGCGAGCTGCGACTTGTGGTACACAAGTTGCATAGCCTCCAGCGAAGCCATGATTTCGGTAGGAGGGAGGAACGCCGAGACACTTCTACGACACTGCCGAGTGGTGTCTCTTGGATCGTCAGATAGACACAAGCACAACATCGTGGTGCCACTTGGAGTATCTTTGAATGGTCCATTTGATGGTCGACGATCCACATATAAGAAAGAAAATCACGACGTTTATTTTCAGTGAGCATTTCGAAGTAGACGAGAAGCGATTTGACGGTTATTTCATGTATTTCTACCTAACAGTGAGCGGGCAAACGTCAACCTCTATATAGCACGCTTTCAGTCCTGTGTCCAAACGAGTAAGCAGCTAGAAGCAAGCGAACTGCATCTGGTGAATAAATAAGCTGGGACCATCAAGACCTCACGGAAGTGTTTCTTGATGAAGCTTGGCAATGAGGAAGTCGATACACTCGTCAAATGGAACGTCGGCATCGCCGCCGTCCAGCGATGGATGACCGTACGAGTATTCGGTGCTACCATTCAATGGCTGGTAAACATCACTACTCTCAGCACCCGGAGTTGTCGCGCCAACATAAGCTTCCATCATATCGAGTTCTTTTTCGGCGGCAATTGCCAGTGTTGTCGATAGGATCGAGTCGTTGAACTGCTCGTCATTCGACAGGAGCGCATTGTACTTTGGACACGAGGCATCCAAACTGTACGGCAACGGTTCCTGTGCGTTCATCCGTGCATTTCGTAGTCGTCGTGCAATCTTCTGTCGGTACTTTTGCGCGTGGGTCATGGTCTGACGCGCTGTTCGCGATCCAACACTCGCCGCAATGTCCTTCCATGGACCTGACGGATGGAGTGAAATACCACGTACAAAGTTTTGATGTTCTTCGGTCGTCCAGAGACCACGGCCTTCGGTACCGCCGTTTTGGGCCGTCGGGGTCTCAACGGCAGCTAGCATATCGACGTAGCTGCTATTGGGGTTCCATGTCTCCACCGACAGAGGTGAAGCATCGGCCTGTTCACGCTTTAACTCCATGGTCATCTAACAGTGGGGAGAGGATACGAAGGATATGGCGCAAAACGTCAACTGTGGGAATGACGACGTCGCACTCTGCGTTGTGGGAAGCGAAGGCGATTCTGGCTGACCGTCCTTCTCTCTCCCCCCTGTGCAGCCATCGTGGAGGGAGAATGCGAGGAAGGCAGAACGAGCCGCTGCGGCAGCGTGATGACGTCGATGCTGAAACACTCTGGCACGCAGTGAGGGGGAATTTTTGATGCCAGATTATCCACGAGCCATGATTTTCTTCGATATTTTGTGGCTCCGGTCCAGTGGAAAACTTGGTCAGATCACATCGTTAGACAGGCGAGTGACGACGGCACAACGTCCACTGAACTCATTTGGACGAGAGATTGAACGGTATGCTTGGATGCTGGATTCTGTTTCGAGACAAATGTGATAGAGAGATTTGTGCCAATCCAAGCCTGCTGACCTCCTGCAAGCAAACAAAATTTCGTGAGATTTGTTGCGCCCATCGCGTTTTTCTCAAGAGATTTTGAAACAGAGCACAACTGAACAATTGTGGCAAGTGCCTTTGCTGACCACTTGGTTCCATCTTTTGGGCGTGCGTGCTTGTCTAGTCTGGACTGCACACTTGAATATGTATGTATTTGAGAACTCTCTGGACGGTCCTCATCTTAGTTTGGATGACTTGATCCCACCTCACAACAGTGACGATGTTTGAGTTGGGTTTTGTTGGGAGAAGAATTCGACACAAAGGCTCGCCAGGAGCTTCGAACGTTGGATCATCCAGCGGTTTATCGGAGCATTTTGCCCTTTTTCCACGATCTTTCCTGGTCAGGTGCAGGGCGTCACGCTCATTGCGCCGTGATGCTGATCCTTGTTGGAAATGGCTACGTCCGCGGGACAACGAGTCCTCGTGGTGGACTCGACCATAATCCAATTTTGGCATCTCGAACCTACAAGCTCAGCTGGTGCTGGGTTTCACACCAATGCAAAGACTGTCCTGATGAGGCTCACACCACAAAATCCAAGAACTCGTCATGGTGTCACACAACAATACACACTCCTGTGACCTCAAACGTCAGCATACGCAAGACTACTTGGATGGCCCATCGCCGATGGCTTCAGCAAATTATGCTGACGCTTTGAGCACTATGTCCACTGAATGGTCCGGGAACAATCCACGAGCAAACAATACAGAATCCATTCTTCACTCCAAATCCTCCGAACGTGGAGGATCACCATCCACAGACATGACCACCACTCTTTTGACACAGTCGCTGGCGTTGCTCCGCGACTGTTCCAGCTGGTGGCTGTTGTTGAAGTTGGCTCGCCAACACCAGAATGCTGGGTATCGACCAGCAAGAGCTGTCGATAATAATGATCACAACCACCCACTCGCACACACCTCAAGCCAACAGCATTGGTGTCTAAAGTGTCCAAATGGCAAAAGGATGCACGATTTGTTAGGAACCTTATGACCATCACTCACTTTGCTTATTGTGACTAAATATGAAGAATGATGATCTGGCGCCAAGCAATGAAGGTCAGCTTTGGGTCTGGCGCGTTTCGTAGGAATGTCGATGCGGCATTCTCTGTTGGTCAATACACTAGCAAAGCAACACGATGGCAATCA
>JAADWU010000342.1:0-13730 GCA_023336255.1 Pythium graminicola
AGCAATTGATACCACAAGACCAACAACCGCTGATGCCTATGCTGACGAAGCAGAGTTTGAAGACGAGGCTGCGAGTGGAGACAGTGTGAACCCACCAGTTGAGGTGGTTTTGGCTGAACCAGCGGAGGTGATGATCGATAGTATCACCGCGGACAATGAGTCGAATGAACAGAGCACTGAATCGTCCGACCCGTATATCGAGGAGCATATGTCGCAGGCTCAATCGTCCGACGTACCACTGCCCGCGGAGGTATCGGATGACATATTGTCGAGAAATTCGCTGACAGACGCCAATGAGGTGGACATGCCCCAAGACGTAGTCGAGGCACAGAATGTTCCACCTGAAACAACCCTGGAGAGTGAATTTGAACCGACAATGTCATCTCCAGTTGCTATTGAAGAAGCGGACGCGACAGAATTGGAGGCTCAGGCGACAGCACCGCGCACATCAATGGCGTACGAAAACGACATTCATGTCGGCGACAACGACAGTACGGAAGACGTCTCTGCAACTGCATACGCTCAAGAATCGAATGAAGGGGACACTACCGGAGGTGATAGCATCGAATTACCAAGAGAGACTTCTGTGCAACCTGAAGACGTGCCAGTAGCCGAAACTGACGATGCTGTACTTGGAGTTCCACATCCAGTCGAGACGGAAGCACTGATCGTAGGAGAAACCGAGGACGCGGGAGAAAATCAGCATGATGTGGATTCGGTCCCACATTCCCCAGAGCCAGAGGTTCTTGACAAGGTAGAAGCTATGAAGACGGATGAACCATCGTCTGAAACTGCCGAGCCTCTCACATCCACGGAAGAGAAGTCTGTGTTGGACAGTGAGACCGTTGACTCGTCGGATTCTGCTGGTGATAAACCAGTGACGTTGTCGTTTGAAGACGAACTACAAACAGAGCATGAAGTACCGGGGGATTCTACAACTTTGACACCATCCCTGGAGCAACCAAGTGTCGAATCCGTTGAAGCTTCGATAGTAGATATGGAGGCAGTCGGAGATGACAACAATGTTCAACCTGCAGCTGAGTCGAACGAACCATCTACCGAGATTCAAGCACCCGAGAGCTCAAGTGAACGGGTCGAGCCTGCAGTACCCGAGAGTTCGAGTCTGAGCAGTGACGCCAACACACCAGAGTCAAGAGAACACGACGCCATCTCACCAACCATCGACGCAGAAGACAACGGAGAAAACACTTTTGTTGATACAGTGGATGAAGCACCACGAGCGTCAATGGCTGATGATACAAAACTTGAACGAGAAGACAATGGGCTACTCGTGCGTGCGGAGCAGCCATCCAATGAAGAGAGTACACCGGAGAATCATGTAGAGACGTCGGTTGGCGACGAGCACGCTCAGATTGTCATGGATGATACCGTCATGGACGTTGAAGCGAGCACTTCTCCAGATGAAGAGGTGCATGACTTGGCAGGGATACCTGTCGAAGCAAATGACGTCGTGGTGGCGGACTCAGCAGCAACTGACGAAACTCACGCCGAGGAAAATATTGTATTTGAAGAGAATGATCAAGACGCACGGATCCCAGTTGATGCAGAGCAACAAAATGGTGTTCAGGCTATGAAACAGTTCAGTAAGGTTTCCGTCTCGCCTGATTTGGAGGTTGATGAGGCTTGTGTTAGTGTTGGCCACGGTGATGAAGATGTCACCCAGTCGGAACTATCAGACCAACCGACGATCGCAGACGATGGTGCAACCACTAATGAACCACCGACAGCGGAATCGCACGAAGTGGAGGCCCAACAAACCAACACACAACCCACCGAGAGTGCCGAGAATGCTCTTGAGGATGAAACAGCATCAATTCCGTCGGAACCACATGTCCAGTCCACTGTTGATGCACCAGAACCCAATCCTGATTCGATTGCTGTCGCTGAGGGAGATGACATGAGTGAACCACCTGCTGTATCGATGGATTCATCCACTACGCCTGAGAGCGCAAACGACGCAATCTCACTGGAAACAGAGAACACTCGGGTCGTGGAAAGCGAGCCTCTCCCTAATGTCGAAGTGCTGGATGCCACTAATGCAATTGAGCCCAAACTCGAAACTGCAGCGGTTGGCTCCACCGACGATGCGGTGGCTGATGCGAGTGAGGGCACTGGTAAGGTGGATGAACATGTTGAACCACCATCAAGTGATCCCATTGCAGCGCCAGTGGTTGAGCATGAAGAACCTGTAGCTATCGTTCCCATGGCACAGCAAGAACACGAGTTGGCAGTGGCTTTCAGTGAAGAAGCACAAAATTCCGAAGATCCACATGAAGAGAGTAGTGCTCCAAGTATCGAGATCCAGGAACCACCCGTGAAAGGTATGCTTTCGGATGAGAAAGCTGAACACAAGGATGAATACGCGTTTGAGGAGGAAGAGCCAGTGTCAAAGGAGGAAGTACAGGAGGAGTCCGTGCCTGTGGCCAAATTCGAAGAAGTGCCAGTAGCCATTGACGACGACGAGCCGCTCTACAAGGATGACGACAACGAGTTTGAGGAAGAAAAGCCCAATACCCCACTCCCCACGGAACCAATCACGAGTGCTTCAACCACCACAGATGCAGCTCCATCGCCAACAGTGGACGATGCCGAGTACGAAGACTTTGAAGTTGATGAACCCGTCGCACCTGTCGCCGCTGTACCCGCGAAATTGACAAAGCAGCCAACGACTGAGGAGATTGACGATGAGACTGCGTACGACGACGATGATGCAGCCTTTAATGAGTTTGAAGACGATGAAACGCGACCGCCAGCAAAAGTCCCCACGGCACCAGCCATGGCTACGCCATCGGATGATGTAGAAGATGCCTACGACATGGATGATGGTTTTGACAACGAAGACAACTCATCCCCACGGACAACAACTCCGAATGAGTCCAAACCACCAAACACACCATCCCCACCGGCAGATAACGGTGACTATGATGCCGAGTACGACGAGTTTGAAGATTGAGACGGTGTCTATTTACTGTGCATTCTCTGTCTCGCGGTGAAAATCACGTTTTCCACCGGTTTTACGCACCAGTTCTGTTCGCTCAATCACAATGTCATGGGACAAGGCTTTGCACATGTCATAGACACAGAGCGCCGCGACACTCGCCCCCGTAAGTGCTTCCATCTCAACGCCTGTCTTGTGGGTGACACGCACATCGCATTCAATAGCAATGGTGTCGGAGGTTGGGGTCGTGACGCGAATTTGAACGTCTTCAATTGGGAGCGGATGACAGAACGGAATGAGGGAACTCGTTTGCTTGGCTCCCAGGACACCAGCGATGATGGCGGTCGTGCCAATCGGTCCTTTGGGACCCACTAGCGTCAGTTCATCACGATCGCCAAGTCGCTGAAGTTCCGCAAGCACTGATGGTGGTAATCGGATTGTTGTTCGTGCGGTCGCTGTGCGTCGCGTGACAGCCTTGTGGCCGACGTCCACCATTGTAGGACTCTTTCCATCGCTTGTGACATGAGAGAACGAGGACATGGTGGCGCGTCGCCCACATGGACGCCACGGCACCACCAGCGCACGTAAATGTCGCTGCATCTCGTTGCGCTGGATCTCTTTGTGGCATGATACTGTATGAAGATCACATGGAGGACTAAATTGGTAAAATACTAGATAGTTGAGATGATTTTTGAAGGATATAATCTGGATTTTTTCGAATGAACGGGCTTGTATTTGAAGTGGTTCCTGAGATGTTCCTGGCTGCAAACGTCAGTAGATTGCTCAAACTCTGAAACTCACTTTGAAGCAGATCGTCATCATTCCCTTGAATTAGTAGACTGAGAAGGAAAGGACGCTGAGAAGGGGTAGGGGATAGTGACATAAACTCTGGGTTTCAGGTGCAAATTGTCCAGCGTCGCAGAGTCCGGATTATCCGGAAAAACCATGCCTTGTGAGCGACGCAACGACAGTGTGCATTCTTTTCTTTCTGTTTGTTACCGTCTTGCCCTTCCGGATTGCTCACATCTTCTGAAGTCTGTTGAGCTTTTGAGGCAGGAAAAAAAAGCGAAAGGAAAACAGTCCACTCTGGGGTCAGCCAGCAGCAGAGCGTGGCAGGCGAAAAAGAAAAAAGAACGCTCGCGCGGTGTGAGTGTGAACGAAGCTCGTGCTTCATAGAAGAATCTCCTCCGCGGCGACATTCTTAGGCGCGGACCTCCATCTCCATTGCGTCGAGCACGCCCTCAGTATTGTTGCACTTTCCCCTGAGGCGTCGTTCTATCTTTCTCACTTGCTCTATTCTCCGGACCGCGGTCACTTCTCCGGACAAACTTCATTTCCAACGCCAGTCACCTCAGGCAGGTCGACGTTTTCTCTTCTTGCCCTCGCGGCTCGACACTTTTTATTTCTTACTCCTCCTACGTGGTGTTGAGTTTTTTGTGGGCGATTTATTTGTTCCGCATCTACACGCTTGGTGAGACCAAAGTCAAAATGGCGACCCTCACGATGATCAAGGACAAGTACAAGTATATGCCCCTGAGCGAGGCGAACGTCAAGCCCGTCATGGTCTCAGCGTTTGATGGACAGACCATCTATGTCTCTTCGTCGACGTCTCTTTCGTCGTCGTCATCAAGCATGGGCGTCCTTACCGCCGAGCCCAAGTTAGACGCACGGTATGTTATGGGCAACTACCTTGGTGGCGGCATTGCAGGTGTCGTAAATGAAGCCTACGACAAACTTCACCAGCGTCATGTCGCCATCAAGATGCTGAATCCCGTGGGCTACAAGCTCAGTACCCCCAGTATCTTGCGTCGTGGTGAAATTGTGAAGAAAGGGATCCCATATGCGCCTAACGCTGCTCGACCACTCTCGCGTGAACACGTATGTTGGGTAAAATTACCCGGTAAACGCGATTTAGTCCCATGCTTCATTGACGCGCGGCATCATAATGCTTCAAATCCCGCAGCGGTTCTAAAAGAACTTACTCTCGACATGTGTGTATCACTCTGGGGGTTAGACGCCGATGACGATAATGCTTCGGCTGCCACGTCCAGGAATACGCATTCAACATCTAGTTCGGCATCCACAACAAACAATTACAGTATCGGGGAAGAGATGAAAGGCATGGACGGTCCATCCGGATCACACGCATCACCCCTATCGTTAGGCGCACAATCGTCGTCGTTAGACGTACGATCATCGGTTAGTCCGTCATCGAGGGGTCTAACCCGTCCAAGTGACGACGACGACGAGCTCATGTTAATGGATGAGTGTCCAGCAGCTCATCATGACGAACAAGTCCAAGTCGGTGACGTTGTCTATACCATTCCATGGCTTCCAGCTAAATTCCAGAGTTTTCTCCAATCGCGTAAATCGATCTATCGTGAAATTGCTCACATGCACAAGCTTACAGGTAACTCCGTTTCGGGTCACATGGACCACGGTGGTCATGCCAATGTTCTCAAGCTCTTTGATGTATTGGAATATGTCCAACCATCCAAAAGTACCATTTTTCTCGTCCTCGAATTAGCAGGCGGTGGGGAATTGTTTGATCGCATTCGTTCCGAGAATGGTGTCGATGAGAATGTCGCTCGAGGGTATTTTACCCAATTACTCTCGGGGGTCCTCTTTTGTCATCAATTGGGCATTGTCCATCGCGATCTCAAGCCCGAGAATTTGTTGTTGAGTGATGCAGACGTGCTCAAAATTGCAGATTTTGGACTTTCGGCTCATTTTATTGCGGCTGTGAGCAGTGGTGGTGCCGCTGCATGTGTTGGAGCGCCTACTTCGTCGGCCGATGACAGTGATGATGCCCGTAGTGCCGTCCCTGAAGTTGATGACGACGAGATGATTGCCAACTTTATCGTCCCTGCTGGACGCTTTCGTCGGCTCAATTCGATCGTAGGCTCTCCGCATTATGTCGCGCCGGAAGTGCTCCAAAACACACGATATGGATACGACGGTCGCAAAGCCGATATGTGGTCCGTCGGAGTGATCTTGTATGGCTTGCTCGCGGGCTCGCTCCCTTTTGGGAAAGAACTACCGTCGTGTCCACGGTACCTCAAGTTTTGCGAGTGGATTCGCTCGTTACCATGTGATCCACAGACCGGAAAGCTTGTGTATGATGCGTCTGTCTATCATCAAGGCGTGACCAACAGTGCGATTCGGATACCATCTTCCTCTTCTTCTTCTTCTACTTCGCCTCCTCCTTCGTGTACGTCGGTGAACGAGCCCACGCTCAGTATGACCCCGACAGGAGATGACCTCATCGGAACATGCCGCCTTGCTCAAGTCCATCCGAACTGCGCACCGCCGTCGTCCACAACTCTCCGAATCAATGCACCACCGCCCAACAAACCCTACGAGATTTCGGCCTCGGGAGCTGTGAGTGTGCTTCCCAACGGCGGTTCAAGCACCCGTCGTGGAAGCCGCGTCGTCGCGTTCCCTTCGTGGCTCTTCTCGTCCAAGCTCTCGCCCCAATCGGTCTTCCTCATGGCGTCGCTTTTGCATCCTGAACCAGGCAAACGTTACTCATGCGAAGATGCCTGCCGATCCGCATGGGTCCGCGGCAACTCAGTATGAGTCACGTGTCCTCCTCCTCATCTCCATATCCTTCGTTTCGTCATCGTGAACCTGCCGATCGACGCTTCTCTGTGCCATATTATCAACCAAACGACCCTTTCCACCGATCGTAGAATATTCAAGACATTTGAACATGTATAACTTTACCCTTTGTTTCCTTCTCTGTTGGCTGGTTTTGTTTTCTTGACTTGGAGCTTCGCTGACACTATCGTATTCGACTGCAGAAAACTCGTCACATCGAGGATGTTGATGTGTTGTGCTTTGCTGTTCTGTGCGCGGAAGGCGTCCACGTTGCTACGCATTTCGTCTGGGGACAAAGACAAGTCCAAGACGCTGAACAAGGCTTCGAGCTGAGTGATTGGAATGCTCAATGCCTTCGCGGGACCAGGAGTCTTCGTTTTCGTAAACGGAAATTTGGACAAAGCTGTCGAGTTTTTTGGAGCTTGCGCGACTTTGTCAAAGGCGACACGTACGCGATCGTATATAGCTTTCGTGTCGGCCAGGTCGGCCATTGAAAGCGCCATTTGCCGCTCCACTTTGATGCGGTTGACCTTGCGCATGGCTTGACGACGTCGATACCGCGCTTGGATTCTACGGGCCGCTTGTAGTCGCCGCTCTATCTCTTGTTCTGCCTCCAGTTGTTTGCGTCGGCGCAAATCATCTTCCTCTGCTTGCTGGACTTGCCATCGTCGAAACATTTCAAAAGCGTCGTACTTGACACGCAGTTCGTCGTCTTCTTCACGAGTTCGGTGAGCGGCTTTGTGCACGGGCTTGGCAAACAATGAGGGGTTATGCACTTTGTCCACTTGTTTCTTTCGGTTGAGCATGTCTTGGAACAACTCCATCGCGACTTTCTTGTGAGGATTCGAGGCAACCGCGCGAAGGTAGTACGGAATGGATTCCTCATACTGGTCAAAGAGCCATTGGAGACAGGCAGCATAGTTCAAGTTGCTCTCGCTATCGTGGGGATTTTGCAACATGGATTGTCGAAAGAAACCGAGAAACGCCAGTTTGTACTTGATCAATTGTCGATCCAAGAGTCGGGCACGCATAATCATATCTTCAACCAGGGCAACGTCGTCTTCTTGCGTCACATACAAAAAGAGACCATACGAGAAGAGGATAAACGGCACGTCAGGTCCCCGTTGGGCCATTGTGCGCATTAATCGTCCGTAGATCGGCCGTGCGCGCTCATAGTCGTGGAGAATCGCATGGAGGAAAAGTGCATAGTTGCCCATTTTCACAAGGTTCGTCGGATCTTCGAGGTATTCACGCTCAGCGCTTTTCATGAGCTGTACGGCTTTTATGATCAGCCGAAATGCAATCCGAGCTTGTCGTGCACGCCATAAACACTGTAAATGAATCGCAGCACTTTTCATTGCTTGGGTGTAGCCCCAACGGAAGAGTTGGAGTCGTTCATGGAATTGCTCAACATCGTATGCTTGCCACTCCTGTGGTTTCTCCCACGCACACGACCGTGTGACGTGATGGCAGTAAAAGTACACTCCTGGGAATTCGTGCACGAGTTCCATTTCGTCCCACACTTTATAGCTTTGCTTGACAGTTGCACGTCGTCGTGCTTGCTCCCATCCAAAGTATCCACGTGGCCCTTGCTTTTGTACAACCTTCTCACGGTAGGCTACAAGCCGAGCGCGATGACCGCGGAACAGACGCTGGATCTGGAGTGCACAGAGCCTACGTAGACGATGCTGGAGGCGTTGGGCACGCCGCTCCGTTTGCTCTAATCGGCGAGCAATAACGCCCCGCCAGAGCGCCTGAATTTTGGTCGCACAAACGTGCTCATGTCGACGAAGGGCAGCAGTTTTCCGTGCCTGACGACCTCGAAAACCTCGTTGCAAGTCGATCGCACACTTGTTCTCAAAGAGGAGTAATCGAACCATACGTCTCGTCCGTCGTGCTCGGAGATGACGCTGAATCTTGATGGCAGCGTGTAATTCGGCACGGGTCTGCGCACTTTCAGCCTCAAACGCACGAAAGAATCGCATATATTCCATCCCCGAGGCACTCGTATCATTCGATACCTTCCGGATCCGCTGTCGGAGCTGTTGATGTCTCTTCGAATTTTGTACAGCATCTTGAAGCAGACTGTAGTCAATCGGTGGTACGACCGTACGCGTTTCCCCCGTTTGTTTGTTGTGGTACAGGTATTGGACGCCAAGACCAGCCCTCTTGGCCAAAGAGCTGTCGGTGACGCCATCGCCGCTCTCGACATCTGTACCATCAGGTTGTAGATGCGATCGTAGCGTGACCGAGCTACCACCACTACGCATAACTTCCCATTTATCACCGAGGGCCGCTTCAAACTCGACCGGAGAATCCCATGTGTATATGATCGAACCATTGTTTTCGGTGGACTGACAAGTGTAGAACGAGAATTCTGTCTCAGCATCAACATAGTGGGTCCATTCGGCAAGCGTGCCCATTCGATAAGCCGACTTGAGAGCTTCTTCCCATTGCGCTTGCGTCCTTTTGGGGTATTCGTCATCTTCGTCTGCATTATTGTTGTCGTCCGATCCATTGTCATCCGCCTTTGGACTTTCGTCGGCGTTTGCTGCGGGCTCCGAAGCAAAGTGATGTTTGACGAACTGGACTACGGCTTTCTGATCAAGCATCCGAGCCAAACCAAGCGGCGTCTTTCCTTCGTAGTTCTTGATGTTCATGTCAGCACCGTACTCGACAAGCAACCTTACAGTTTCCACGGCTCCGTGTCGTGCGGCAATGTGGGTCGGATGATTACCCAACGCATTTGCACTGATGAAAGCTCCTGAGCGTAGGAGCAGCGACGTACATTCGAGACGAGAATCGCGTTCACAGCTCGTGTGGAGAGCCGAATCGCCGTCCGTATCCTTGACATTTACATCCACATCGTATGTTGTAAGGAGTTCCACGCACGCGGGCGATCCTGCATCACCAGCCGTGACGGCGAAGTGCAGTGGTGACCGACCGAAAAAGTCTTTTGTATCAGGACTCGCCCCACTCTCCAACAATGCCTGCACAGCATCTGCATTGCAACTGCTGATCGCGTAAATAAGAGCGGTGTATCCATCGTCGTCGCGTAGGTTGAGCTGGCTCGGGCTCAACTCGTATACAGCCAAATAATCCAATAATGCCCGCAGACAATCAATGAGTCCATGCCCGGCGCAAGCATGCAACTGTCGCAGCGTGTCCTTAGCATTGGAAGCAGAATCAAAGCCCCGGCTTGCCAAAAGGATACGCAGCGTCTCGGCGTGATTGCCCTCTACCGCAAGCTGAACAGCGTTGAGCCCAGCCAACGATCGAGCATCGGTGTTGGCGCTCTTCTCGAGCAGCATTTCAGTGACATGAGTCTGCCCGAGGGCAGCACTCAGCAGTAAGGGAGTCAATCCATGCTCATCGGTCGCTTCGTGCCACGCGTTATGATCGATCATGTACGCAGCTAATGCCACTCGCTCGTCAATGACGCGCTGCGTCTCTCCATCTTCATCAAATCCAGGGAGGCTCGGCGGGATATTCGCCAGGAGCAAATGGAGTGGTGTCTGGCCATGCGCATTCACGACATTGATGTCCATTTGATGACGAAGGCATAATTTAACGATCCGTTTGTGCCCAGCCGCAGCAGCCAAATGAAGAATACTGTTATGCTCGGGATCGACCACATACCAGTATCCACTCGTGATGGCGCGTTGCGTGGCCGTGTAGTCGCCTTTATAAGCAGCAAGTAATATTCCCTCGGCACGAGTCTTCTCGGCCAATCGCCATGCCTGGCGCTGTCGCCAAATGGTTTGGAGTTTCTTCGCAGCAGCAATTTCCCAACGTAGTTTACGCACTTGCTGACGGTCGTGATATCCTCTGTACACACGTTGAATTTTGATGGCTGCGCGGTGGTATACAATGGAAATCCGAAAAACAACTTGACAGCGATGGCGACGGTAGGTACGCTGAATCAGCACGGCGCTTTCGTATTGGTGACGGACGAAAGAAGCTCGTTTCTCACGCTTGTATTGCTGATAAATCGAGAACCCATCGAACACGTCCTTCAGTTGACGCAGTCTACGCCGTTTAGCCATCGCTTTGATATATCGAGCACGTTCTACGTGTGTGCACCATTCACGCATACACGCAAAGAGCAGTCTATGGTAGATCCGCCGCTGTATGAGTCGACTTTGAGTATCCTGGTAGTTGTTGAGCTGACGGCATCGGTGCGCTACGAGCCGACCGCGGAAACCACGGTACACTCGCTGAATTTTCTGGGCACTCATGAATCTCAGCCGCTGAACTTGAAACACACGGCGTGCCAGTCGACCACGATACACTCGCTGTAATCGTACTACAGCTTCGAGGCGGTGCAGTTTCCATTCTCGAACAAAACATACCCATCGTTGAAACCAATCTTCCATCCGTCGCTGCAAAATGGCTCGAAAGTTCGCCTTCAATCGCACCTGGTCGGTGGACCACTCCACCCACTTGTTGAAAACGCGCTGTGTCTGGTGTGACTGGATTTTGGTCAAATAACGTTGAGCCATGTGGTTTCGCTTTCTCTTGATCTGCATGGCTTTCCGCAATTTCACTTTCGATTGGCGTCGCTTGAACACTCGTTGAAGCAAACGAGCAGCATTGTCCACATGCTTGAAAGAGGCAAAGTGGCGTCGCCACCGGATGAACTGAAACTTGAGAAACAATCGATTAGCATCCCGTCGTTTTGTCTGGATAGTGACAAATCCCTTCCAGAGTTTGAGCATCTTATGTATCAGCTTCACGTTGCGTTCGCGGTCTTTCTCGGCAATCTGCTCGAGTCTCATTTTCTCCACCAACTGCTGCTGTTTCTGTTGTATTGCCTCGCGCGCAGCATCTTCTCGCTGCTGTTTTGCCTGCATCCGGGCTTGGTGGCGCTCCATGTCCTTTAGCTGGAGAGCTTCGTGTCGTTTGCGATCAAGAAACTCATTTTGCTTTTGGATCTCGCGCTGTCGAATCTTCTCATGCAGCTCCTCCCGGGCTTTGAGCTTAATCTCTCGAGCGCGCCGTCGCGCTCGGTATGCGCGCTGAATTTTTATGACCATACGCAGTTGTAGTTCTTCCATTTGCTTTTTCCACGGCTTTGCAAATACTGTCGCAGCTTTCACTTCAATATCGTGCTTTCGTTGGAGTCTCGCGATGTGGACGGCAAATCGACCAACAACCGATGGAAGTTCCTTCGCTGCTTGCGCGAACTCTCCTTGAGCTAGATCGTACAGTACACTCTTCGATTTAGTTGGTGAAGTTGTCGTGACTTCTTTCCAGACATCGTTGACAAGGCTCTCTGCCGTCGAGATCTGAGCTTGGATATGATCAAGTTCCTGCTCCAGCAAACCAATTTGGTTCCGCAACAGCCTCAATTGCGTTCGATTCTGATTGTCTTGGGTATTAGCTCTGTCCAGTCGCATTAGGTCAATTTTCAGATTGCGGAGATTTCGCTCTCGGTCACTATATAGCGCCGTGAGCCTTGTGATCTTGGCATCACTCGAAATCGTTTCACGCAGACGAATGAGACCGCGGAGTGACTCGCCTAATCTGACGCAAACGACGCGACAAAGTCAGGTAGATCCACATGGACAGACTATGATAGGAACTGAGACCTCACCATCATCTTTGTACTTGAACTGGGCAACAATATCTTCCGCGACATTTCGGAAAGCATCCACGCTCCATACGAGCAGGTGTTCAACAGCAACTTCATCTTGTGCATTAAACAAATCGGCCATTCTCTCGGACGTGATAAACTGGCCGAGAATCGTTGGGGAGACAGGATTTCGGTTCCCGAGTAGCAGAACCGAATCCCGACTCAACGCTGCGGCGTGCATAAAGTATCGTCGCCATACTTGCTCGCACCCCGAACGCGTGAGTACTACCATCTTGGTTCCGTCAGGAATTAACGGATGCGGTACAAAATGGACGACATCACCTGCCACAAAGGTTTTCCCAGTCGTCGAGGAATGTGTGACTTTGGTCTTGGCCTTGAACTGTAAATCAAACTCGTTTTGAATAATGTGACGCACAAACAGGAAGAAAAGCAACGTATCATCGTCGTAGATCTCGCGTAGAAACATGGCAAAGAGTGCAACAGACGCAAACCGTTCAATCGTGGCCTCTACATTGTACAAGAGATCAAGACATTCTTGGTCGGCCAGGTGTGGCAAGCCCAATGTTGTCTCAAGATGCTTGCGTACTAAATGCGGCATCACCAATCTTGTTTGAAAGAGCCGCATCGTCTGTTCCGAGTCTGGATTCTGTAGACACAGCGAGGTATCACTCGTGGGGATTGACACCGCCCCTAGCAGAAACACTTGTGTGAGTCCATCGTACACATCTTCAATCAGTCGCACAAGCCAATTAATCGGTCGAATTCGAGGTGCCAACGTCATCAGTCGAACGCGATCGATTGATTGACAGAGACGTGGATATCGTCGCTGCAACACATCCGTGGTCGTCTTGGTGCGTTTGGGAACCAGTACGTCTTCTGTTAAAACCGGCATCTCTTGTTGCCGATGCGGAGAGTCTTGATTCTGATGAGGTCTCGTATTCTCGGTCATTTCATTCGATCGATGGGGCTTGATCAAGTGGTTTTCTTTTCCGTGGGGTTCATCCTTTGCGAGTGCAAACGCAGAAGGTGACGTGTCGGGGAGAAGGCCACGTTGCCGTAATTGGACGTTAATATACTCGATCTTGTCAAGGTATGGCAGTAGCATTTTCTTTTGCTCGAGTACTTCGATACTCATGCGCTCGGTCGTGGCAGGCGCTGAAGGTGGTGTGACTGTACGACTGTTGTTGCCGATGGCATGCGCAGTTGGTTCTCTCGGCACATAGCCACTCCGTAACAGTTTTGCGGCCTTGACTACCACACCAGTGTTGTCGACCACATCTTCATATGGTGATCGCTTGTGTTTCTTGGTCATGGCGTCACTAGAACCGTCGTGGTACCATCGCGCCTTCTCCACGTTTCCTCGTTTATCGTTTCCATGGCGGTTGCCGCGCGTCAGTCGAGCGCGGGAATGACACTACTGGGTGTACATTAGAAATAAAAATAGAACCCCATGGGGGACAAAATGTTTGCCAACGCCACGCCACCATTGCTGGATACGCACAACGGCATCGCGACGAGCCTGAATCTTGCGCAGCAGTTTCTTGAAGCTGTTCTGTGCCATAACCTTGGCAAGAC
>JAADWU010000343.1:0-13725 GCA_023336255.1 Pythium graminicola
AGAAAGACATTTACAAGGGAGAAATACATAGACTTTTCACATTTTTCATTTTGATCCATTGAAACGAAAACCTTGAAGTTGATGTCAGTTTGTATCTTCCGTTAACAACTTTTTGCCTATTGATTGGCTAAAAATCGGCTGGTGGCGCGAAGCGATGCATTTCCCACATTGTTTCCCCGTCACTCCCATACAAATGGGGAGTCAACTCGACGACGCATTGCGGGCAGCAGTGGCGGCGGCACAACACAATCATCCGTCAGATGCGCCAGTCGCGTACGTATCGACATATACACCACCGTCCAAACGCAAAGCCAAACGAAAACGTCGACGTTCCCGATCGGAAAGTCTGGTCTCGGACGATGACCCGATCAAACGCATTGAAGCGTTTAAAGAACGCATGTTTGACGATACGACGACCACCAGGGCATTTACGACCAATGAAACATCTGCAGAGGATGTCGTCCAAGTGCAGTGGAAGCCGAAGAAACCAATGACGACGAGTTTGGCGGAAAAAGAGGACGATATTCCCCAAGTGATTCGCGCCAAAGTGATGGCACCACCATCCACCGTACAATCGATGGACACCAACGTCAACAAAACGACCAAGAAGAAAAACAACAGAAACAAAAAGAAAATGACACCACGCGTCGTAGAAATTCAGGTCCCCATGGTGCCACCGCCACCTGTGTCGACGACGCCGAAGACGACCGTGGCAGTGAAGCAACGAGACGATGACGCGTTGGTGTTTAGTGATCCCAGTGACCATGAGGAAATCGATGCAACAGCCAGTGCCAAGGCTTTGGTGGCAGCCCGTGTGGCAGCACGCAAGGCAACACAGTCGACACAGGAAAAGCCGATGGACGCCAAATGCCCGGTGATGACACAACCAGCGAGTGAAGAGCTAAAGCCCAACGGCAGTGTCATTAAGCCAACGAATGGGACTGGCACAATGCCGACAAACGACCAGGGCAACACTGTATCCCTCGCGACGTCACCAAAATCATCAGTCCAGAAATCACCTCTTGCGAAACCAACGGTTCCAACGGCCACAGACGATGCAGCAGAAGAAGATCGATGGGATTTGAATGCACTCGTGAAAAAGACAATAGAGAAAGCCACTTCGTCACGAAAACCATCGATGAGTGAAGACGACGTCGCCGATTCCGATGGGGAATCCGAATTTGACGGACAAAGATTTCGAAATCATCAAATGCATCTGTTTTCACAGCTCATTGATGAAGCTGCACGTGAACGATGGGAATTGGTTGAAGTGGGTCGTCTTGTACGCATTTTTGCAGCCCAATGGTCCCACAAAAAGAAAAAAACGGCTCGGTTTTTACGACGATGTTGTCCAGAACTCGTGAGTGTTGATTTTTTGGAAGGACTCAACATTCCGTTGACGTCCCAACAATTGCTCAAGATTTTTGAACGTGGATCAGGGACACCAGTCATCATTATGAACAAAATTGCCAGTGCCGTGGAGAATGGGAACATGCACGTACAGGACGAAGTACTACAGTCATTTATTATGGATCAAATCCAAAGTATGGCGACACATCGAGAGATTATAGAGTTTTTACTTCCATTGCTCGAGAGTTTGTCAAAAGTCAAGGACGTTGGGGTGCTCCTTAAGGTGATTTGCGAGCATTGGCATATCGATCGTACGGTTGCGTTGGTCCAAGACATTCTCTTGACGCCGATTTTTGATGACCTCGATGGCCAATCGGATGAGATTCTAGAAGATTTACCGGCGTTGGAAGGACGACTCGACTTTCCAAGTCGCATGGACGATGAAGATGCAGACGAGAATGGGAATTTAAAAGGTCTGATTGCTGGGGAAGATAGTGATCTCGGGGAAAGTGATCCCGATCCGGAAGATATTGCCGAAGAAGAGCTTGGTGAAGTCTTGAGTGACGATGCGGAAGGTGACGATTCGCATGGAGAAGATGAAACTTACGAAGGAGAGACTGACTCGGAAGAGGAACGAGAAGCGCAAGAGCGTCTAAATCCGACCAAGCGACGGCGTAGTCGTTTTATTCTGGATGAAGCGGATGAAGATGATGATGTCGAAGACGAAGATGACCTTGTTGTCGATGATGATGATGAAGAGGACGACCCAAATGATTCTGGAGACAGCAGTGACGACGATGATTCAGCACAACCTCAGCGGAAGCGACTCCGACGAGGTGAGTAGATGCAATAGAGATGAAAATAACAATGAATTTTTTATACGCAACCTTCAGCTCTGTGCAATCAAAATCGAAATTCTCGCGACAGCCAGATTACCGAAGCTTTCGACCCCGAACATACGCGAGTGCGCGACGATCGAGCCGTTTGGTTTTCTGGATCGAGGGTGCCGACGGCGCCGGATGATAGTTGTAGTCAGCGATCGAGTGGTGCATTGAAAGCGGTCGACATGACAATTCCTCTTCTTCGTCTCCAAGGCCGGCCTGGCATGCACCAGATCTCACACAGTTAGATAGAGACACCGTGATTGAAAACGGAGATGGAGAAACGTACCCAGTCTTCGTCGGTCGCAGCCATCGCATGCAGGGAGTACAGCGCGAGTGTCATCTGGAACCACTGAACGACGAGCTCGGAACCCAAAAACACTGCCGACAGGCATTGAACAGCCAGTGAGATCAAGAATATTGGGCTGCAAAGGTTGCTTGTCTTCATCGCCGATAAAATGAAGGACGCAAGGAGTAATTCGGCACCTGCAAAGTGTCATGGTACAACGATCAGAACGCATAAACAAATCGTAGTCAGCTAGAATACGTACCGTTGAGATCCAACAAAAAACTGTGATGCGATATACCTTCGATAAGGAACACCAGAGGAAGAATAATTCGAAACGTTGCAACCATCGCCGAGGGGCCACTGGTACAAAACAGTTGAACCAAGAATGCATACCATAGACACACTGGTGCCCATGGTGGCGCCCACGGGAACACGTACTGCACCAGAAACGGAAACGCGTAGAGAAAAGCAAAGCAAAAGCCAACGTGACGGTGAGTCAAGACAGCACGGAATGCAACCCGATGCAATCGAATGAAAAACGACGCGCCGTGAAGTGAGAGCAGAAGGATCACACTGAAAACCACGGCGAGAAAGGATTCAAGATAGGAAAAACTCCATGCAAGAAATCCCTTCAAATTGATCCGATCAGCAAACTCGGTGCACACGAATACACACCACGTCCAGATTGAGACCACTCCACGCTTCAACAGCACACGACCATCGCGAAACAGTGAGGCGATTTTAACCCTTGGGACAACCGAAGGCTTTTTTGCCGGAGTAGCTACAAACGGCTCATCTTCCGCAAGATCGCCTTTTCCACTTGAAGACGATTCACGCTTTTCCTTCTTGTTTGTCTTGGAAGCTGTGGTACGTTTTTTCTCGGTTTTGGTCTTCTTCTGTTCCTTGACACTTGTTTTGCGATCACTCAATCCTGTGGTTCTCACTGCGCGTGAATGTACTTCAGGAATTTCTGAACCACTGTCCGATTCCATCTGACTAGGGGTGCTTGGTGGTCCTCGTGACGTTGCAGGACGCGGAGATTCAGGCACCATCGTCTTGTCATCTTCCCTCTCGGAACTTGAGGCGGCTTCGCGGGGGGAGTCAGGTGTTCTAGCTGTGTTATCTTCCTTTTTCTCCACTGCTGACGGAGCAGTAGGAGCAGACTCGAGGACTTCTGTTTTCACCGCCTTCTTCTCCAAAGACAAATCCGTCTGCACGGTGATTGTTGGCTCGACCGACTTGGCAGACTCAGGGATTGTATTTTCGCTTGTGTCCGTCGGTTGAGACTCCTGTACTGGAGTCGGCTCGGGAGTTGCACCCCTGACACGTGGAGGTGGAGTAGCTTGACCATCATCGCTGGGTGGGATCAATTTACTCGATTTGATGACCCGTAAAGTTTCAGCTTTAGATGGAGTAATCTTCGTGTCGTCTTCCACGTTTTCATCCGTTTGACTGTCTGCACCAGAAGCATCCGCATCTGATCCTCCCGGCACATTGTCATCATCATTCTTGGCTTCAACAATCTCATTCTTCGGGGTATCAGGAACCACAACCTTTTCACGGTATACTTGGCGTTTCTGCGCACCACGTTTTTCGTTGTGCTGAACTGGAGATTTCTTCGCGTTCGAGGTGCGAGTACTAGTGGATTTTGACTCCCGTTGGAACTCTTTCACATTCAACTGCGCTTCAGAGCTCTCTCCTGCCACTTCAATAGTAGTAGGGACAGTAACGAGTTGATCATCACTTCCAACACTTGAAACTGAACTTGGTGGTTTCTTGGTGCGGGTTGTTGGGATCGGGATCGCACTGATAGTTTCATCGCCTTGTCCACTTCGATGGGTTGGACGAGACTCGGTTCCACTTCCTTGACCACTGCCACGCGTTCTTCTACCCGATTTTGAGTTGGAATCCGACGGCGTTGGTCGTGCAGTTCGACTTGATCCTTCTAAAGTGGTCTGATCTCTACCATTGCGGCCACGACGATCTCCCGCTCCACGGGTTCCAGTGGTAGGCGAAGGTCCACCAGGGGAAGCACTGGATACTGCAGAATCATGCCGACGGGTAGGTGTACGGGACCTTGGATCTGTAGAAGCACGAGGGATTTGTTCACCTCCGCGTTTCTCATCAGCTGTGGCCGGTGATCTAAACTCCACACCGCGCCGAGGACTTTTCACAGTCGATCGAGGAGTGCTCAGACGTGCACTGTTCTGAGTCGATGGTTCCTCTAACACAACATCGTGTGCGGCAGCAGTAGCGACCGCCTTGAGGTTCGACTGAATCTCTTCGACCGACATGGATTTGGCGTTGAGTTCCGATAACGCGGACGTAAATTCTTGGTTGGATGGTGATGCACCGGAACGAAATGTGTCGGAGAGCGAGGGAAAACTTGGACGTAGTTTTGAAGCAAATTGACGAACCCCTTCACCCGAAAACATCGATGGACTCGCGTAGCCACCAAAAGTCGACGTTTGCGAGGGATGTGAGAGACCTGGTGGCAATGACAAGGACGTACTACTCTCACTCGTTCCTGTCAATGGCGACGATGGATTCTCGGTTGGTTTACTGAGTCCTGGCGGAGCTCGACGGGGTTTGACATTCATGGTGGGCCACGCACTCGGAGACGAGCTACCAAATGGTGCTTTTTCCGGTGTTGATGTGGCCATAAACGCTGGTGCGTTGGCATTCAACGTTGGACGACCATATACTCCGGACGTACTGGATGTCCCAAAGATTTCGGAATCGTTTCGAAATCCCGGTGCGGGTGACGCATTCGTAGGTGTTCGTACCAACTCGTTTCGAGTGGTGTCATAGATTCCGCCACTATGGAGACTTGATGCCATCGGTCGATTGCGCGATTCGGTCTCGGCCGTCGAGAGTGATGCAAAGGCCCCACTAAATGCAAATGGATTTCGATTGCCACCAATCGCGTGGCTGGGCGTCTCGTTGCCACGGGATTGAAGAATTTCCCCGCCTAAATCCGACAATAAAAAGTTGGGTGTTGTTGTTGTCGTTGGTTTTCCCAATGGATCTCCCAAACTGCCATACAATGGCGCAGGCGTGGTTGGTGAAGGGGTGGCGGCCGTGGCACTAGTGCCACTGCCATAAATGCCACCAAAGCGTGTCGCGCCAATTGGTCCAAAACTCGTTGAGGGCATGACCGTACTAGTGGGAGAAAAAATGATCTAGTGAGAAAAAAGCATTTAAACGCCAACAACATCAACCCACACACCTGCGTTTGGGTGGCGAATCGTCGGCAATGCCATTGGGAAGGAAATACGCCATGGCGTCGTCACCGTCCGAGTCACTCATGTTCCCCACGTTTCACTTTGTCACCTTCACTCGCTATGATGCTCGACCAACAAACAGACCGACACCAACGTTGGTTGTTGGATGCTTGTGTTGGATTGTACACCTGACCAGTCGTGGCTGTTTCCCAACTCCTTTGGCTCGCTGTGACAACACAACAACCCCTCTGGACGGAAATTACGAGAATGGACAGGATAGTGTCCAGTTGGAAGACAAATACCAGAACAAGGTGTGGTTGGGCAGCTCATTTTACAAATTGAGGGTACATGACTTCAACACAAGCATGAAAAGGATTCGACTCGTTGTTTACGTATATACATGCGCTACCCACGCATCGGGTATTACTCATTGGTGTGTGCGCTCACGTCACTATGTAGTCGCGTGTGAAAGGTCGTTTAGCTATGTGTTTGTGGGTTTTGCTTCAACGGGCTCGTTATGCAAGATGCCGCCAACGTCAGTCTCACGATGACCATCACACAGCAACAGCAGTCCTTTGTGTGTGGGATGTGATGGATGAACACTGCGTTGGATCCTTCGAGTTATGGAAGAGACAAGCTCTCTGTCTTTTGGACGAGATCAACACGAACGGCTAGGTAATGACGGTAACGTTGGTTCACTTTCTTTGGGGACGTTGCGGGGTTGGGCTAAAGTGGGAAAAACGACTGTCAGTCACGCTGCAAAATCCATTCGCAGAGGGAGGAATTACACACCATACTAAATACTTGGCTTGCTCGTCATTTAACTCGGAGCTCTCTTCTTGAAGGCGAAGCGTCGATAAGCGCTGATGAAGCTGATCAATTTCTAAACAGTTCGCACAAAGTATAACGTGAGCACATACACAAGTCATGACCATGAAGAACGACAAACCTGGAACAACGGGACGGAAACCAGCAGTGTGAGATGATGACCGCATCTTGCGCTGAAAGGCCTCGCGATCAGACGGCGAACATTCTGCGAGTTGATGCTTCTGATTGAATACCATTGAGTCTGCATCCGCTGTAACATCCCAACGACAAAGCGGGCACGACGTGTGGCTGCACAACCACTGATCGACACACCGATAGCTGATGAAAAACATTGTTAGTACCGCCATGATTTTGTAGATCGTGAAACCTGAGACGTACTGGAAGAAATGCTGACATGGTAAGGTGCAGATGTGGTCACCGATGTTGTACCGAGTCTTGCAAATTGTGCACTCTTTGTCTGTTTCATTGGCCGTACCACGAGCAAGCGGAAGCTGGTATCGCATTTCTGCAGAGAGACCCCTACACATGTTCACAAGACGATAATTGAATTTCAATGAAAAATATGAGGAAATCAGAGTATCCACAAACGTACTTTTCTTCCAGAAGAGGGCTTCCAACGTCGACGTCCGGACTACTGCTAATATCGTAGGCACACAGCATGAGCTGACGATACCTCTCTTCATCTGGAATGGATTTGCAATCCGAATCCCGGCCACTCTTGCTATTGCCATCGTCACAATGTCAGAGTCAAAATACAGCCTAAGAAGTGCACATCAGAATCGGCACTTACCCAAACTGAGAAACTTCTTTTAGTTCGTCGTCGCTGCTGCTCGAGCCACAGCTAAATCCACCACCGTCCGGCGATTTGGAGAGATCTCGAGGATAGGACCATAACCGCGCATCCGATTCTTTATCCATCTTCGATCGGCCCTCTAGGGTGCGCTTCCTCATGCCGCTCGACTGGACATACTGACGTTCCCGATAGCAGTCAACCAGAATCGCACGTGCACAGGTCGTCACTGGATCAGCGTGACCAAACGACGAGGACAATGCGACGGATGCCGATGAAGAGATGGTGGATGCAGTCGAAGTCGGAGAAAGACACTCTGACGGCTTGTCCTCGAGCATATGCACATCCAGACCAGATTCGAGGTTGAGATTGGGAGACACATCGCTTGGCTGAGCACTTCCAGCAAACCAAGTGCGAAGTGGGCGATGAAGGACGCCACTCAAGCCACTGCGCGAATGTTGATGTGACGGAGCACGTGCAATCTTCTTTTCTTTCTTCACAACTTTCCGTTTCCCCGGACCACCTGTCCATTTGATCTCTGTGTGCATTTCACGATCGAGTAGAGCGACCGCAGCCGCTCGGCTGTCTTTGGACGGTGTTGGAGGAGTAAAATCATGGAGACCCGACGCTGTCGAGGTTGTAAACCTCTTACGAACTGAGACGTCCCGTGCCGATCGAATCGACGACTGAACAAGTTTTTTCCGGGTGATCGTAGATATGGAAGAAACTGAGGACTTTGGAGATGTCGAAAACCGAGCTGAAGAGGCAACCGAGCCAGATCCTCGGTCTTCTCGCGTGAGCACACCTGTTCGTGTCGTTCTCTTTTCCCATTTCATTGTCCCCCAAGCTGGCACAGCCGCTGGTGTCACAGTGTCACCAGACATGCTATGGCTTGCTGCGTCTGCACTGCTTGACGAATATCCATAGGTTGATGTTCCCATTGCACTTACGTCGCCTGATGAGGACGACACGCTTCCACTCTTGCCATGAGTCCATTGCCACCACTTGTCACGAGTGCACGTAGCGCTGATTCCGACCGCCGCCGATGAACCCGTAAAAGCCGCGGTGACACGTCCCATACTCGCCCCATCGGACCCTTTGCTTTCCATAGTTTTAGACAATTCAAGCCTATGGACAAAGTGAAATCGGTTAGAACATGGATGTTCATAGCTTGCAACTGAAAAATGGAAGGTCGCTATAATGAAACCCTTACCAAACGAGTTGCGTCTGGTCTGCTTCAATCCCTTTCGCCTCAGCTGGGTTGTTCAAAATTGCACTCTGCCTTCACATAGACACGCCAAGTCAGTTGTCTGCTCTCATTCAAGGAAGCTGCATCACTAGGGAGTGGGAGCAACCATCGAACACTCTCGGGACGATGGAGCACACCGCAATGCTGGATTTCTTCTCCAAGAGGCGTTCTCCATCCAAAGAACAATAATGGCAAATACTCACCTCCTCGCGCGATTAAACTCCTCTCTCTGTCGAGGATTACACGATGAAGCGAACCCAAAGCGACGCGCTGATGAGCATATACCGCAAGGCGGTGAGATCCGTGTGTACCGGCGCCAAGATGTCGCAGGATCCACGCGGTGGGTCTGGGTTACTCCGCCGTGGCGACCAATGTAGTAGAGGTCGCTCGATCGGTTAGGGATTCTCCTCTCTCAATACCCTTGGTGCACTGGTGAACAAAACGGAGAGTTGGTGCTACGGTTTACTCGTTCCCCTTGCACGCAGGCGGCTCAATATAGGCACTGGGGTGCGGCACCTCTGCTGCCTGCCGATCGTCTGGGGCAGACAAACGAGGTTGGTGGGGTTACGCCTTTAATACGAGCCCGCTATTGTTTAAAACAGTCACGAGGGAAGTTTACTATAGTAAACGAAAGAGAGGGGATGGCTGTTTAAAACATCCAAACCTTGGGTTGCAATATTGGGATTGTACCCATATCTGTCCAGAGTACAGTTTCAAGTGTGTAACCATTCCGCGTGGTCGGTCGGTTTACAATGGAACGGCCGGTCGGGGGTATGGTTGTTGAGTTCTATTATCATTATGCGTATCGAATCCTGGTACCTGCTGATGCACGGGTGCTGACGATTGCAATGGCGGCTGCGTCACCATTCAATCGAAGGAAATCGTACATTACATTCATGACGTTGTGCCTGGAAGCCAGCGTCGCGATCAGTTCAACGATGATGGGAACAAGATGCCACTCTCTTTCTTGAAAGTTACAAGTGTGGAGACCGCCACACGTTAAATTCCATCGTTATACTCATCTCCATTCATGTTGATTATGCAAAATGATCATGATCCATTTTATCCTGCCTTGGCCAATTCCCATGGTTGCCATAGATTTTGACCACTCGTCGACTTGCGTGGTTTCTTGGGGGAATTGATTGCAAGGCCCGTGATATCAATCTCGTCGTCGTCTGATTCAGTATCCACAGCAATAGGTCCCATACCATCAAACCGTAAACTCTCATCGACAAAGCTGTCAGTTGCAAAGCTCTCATTTGCTGCAACCTTGGGAGCTTTCGTCGGTTGTTGCTGTGGCTGACGATGACGACGACTACTTCGTGGCTGCTCTTCTTCTTCATCACCATAGTAATAGTCATTGGACGGTGCTGGCGGACTCCGAGCACGTTGGTTCTTGCGTCGTGAGGAAGGTGGTGAGTCTTGCATCCGCTGACGTCGATCTGAAGGAGGAGGACTACATGCTCGCTGACTCTTGCGCTGTGACGATGTTGGTGGACTTCGTACTTGTTGCGTCCCGCCTACATATTTCTGGGTCGGTGGAGGCTGTACAAACATTTCTTCATGACGGGTTGGTGATGGCAGCACACTTGGATGGTGTGAATGCCATTCTTCTTCGAGATCACCCGACGTACTGCTTGCCCCCAGCGACAAATAGCTATCATTCTGTGAACGATCGTAACGCACATCACGTAGTTGCTGCCGTTGGTGGTCATCAACAACTTGTCTGGAAGTCTTTGGTTTCGATCCTCGTTTCTTGGGCTGCATGTACTCTTCTTCCTCCAGTGAGTTGGCACTAAACTCGCCCAGACTAAAGTAGCTGTCATTATCCGAACGGGTATCGTTACGGCTTTTCGTTGCCCTGGGATTCGCCTTTGATTTCTGGTTGACAGGTTCGTTTGCTTCCAGTGAAGTTGTGCTACTGGCGCCAAGTGAAAAGTAGCTGTCGTTCTGTGCACGATCGCGACTTACGTCGTTTTGTGCCCGTTCTTGATGTACATCGTTTTGAGCTCGATCTTGACGCACATCGTTCCAGTTCTTGAGGATACCTCGTTTGGGGCCCGTTGACGATGGGGCACCGCGTTGAGATCCACGCTGAGAGTTACGTTGGGATCCAGTGGCACTCATGTCATTGGTCGAACTTACGCGTTGCGAGCTGGCTGTCGAGTGGCCACGTTCGACACCATCTTGGTAAAATAGAAAGCTGCCATTCGGAATTGACGGAGCTTGCGCACTGGACGCCGATTGTTCTGGTGTACGTCTACTGCCCGTACTTGAGTTTGCACGTTGCAATTGTGGATTCGCACGAGACCCACGCGATGACCCACGGGATGATCCGCGAGACGACCCATTTGCACGCTCCTCGTCCACATAAGCATTATCGCGACGGTTCTGTGGGATATTGATGGTTGAACGTGATGGCATGGTCCTCTGCTGCTGGGATGACTGACGTCCAAGGTAGTCATTAAATGCATCGTATGCTCCCTCATCACCACGCTGTGATCCCGCGATTGTATTTCGGTGTTGGAACTCGGAAACACTGAGCTGCTGTGCATTGGGGGTCGTATTGCCTGGGATATAACTGTTGCGTCGTGAAAGCGAGGAGCGTCGTCCTGCTTCGGTAAATGTGCTCACGACAAATGATTCGCGAATGTAGTTCATGTTGGATTCACCAACCGGTTCACCCCCTTCAAGACAGAAGTTGCGAACAATATCAAAGGCAAAACCACCGCAGGTTGGACACTTGGGCGAGTTGGAAAATGTCCAGGAGGCAAGTAAATTCATGAACGATCGCAACGCTTGAATGCGGTAATTGATAACAATTTGGCTCTTCGACACAAAAAGATGTTTCTTGGGAAAATCAAATTGTTTGATCGAATGAAGGTAGTTGATGCATCCTGGACATGTATCAGGTGTACGTGAAAAGTACTTGATCAACGAGTCACGAAGCACGAGAAATTCCGAGTAGCGACGATGGACTTGCCAAGTTTGACCACTCGAACTAAAGCGACCAGCAACACGATAAAAGACCGTGCCTTTGACCGTTGTCGAACCCAATAACCAAATGCGCACTTGACGATCCGAGTCTTCCAAGGTGTTGAGCGCAGAGAGGCTCATGCGCGGCGCGCCGGTCATGACGCTGCTCCCGCGAAGCATGATGACCCAATGAGCTGGTACAAGACTGGTCACGGAGTTAGAGGAACAACCAACACAATGAAGCCGAAGGGCGGAGCGAACACTGGACTGTTCTCCCTTTCACACGGGAAATGGCCGTGTTCTATGGGACAACGGTTCGAATATTTCCCGGCCCGATGCTGACAAGAGAGGACGAGGGTGGACCGACATCACTTCTCATTCCACTTTGTGATTGGTGGAAAAGCGGGACGTCCCTCGATGAGAAAATTACGGACCTCTACGTTATTCTAATACAGTAGAATGGGATGGCAGTTTCTATCTAAACGGGGATGTTATGGTGACCGACTACTGGTCTAAGGTTGGTTTGGCAGTCAGCCGACTAAACAGCTCGCAGCTGACGAATGCTTCACCCAGGATAGGGCATGGGATATCCAAGTTGCGGCAGGTGGCAATTTGTCACTGACAGCGTGGTAGGTGATCAGGCACTGCCATCGCACATGGGATGATCTTTCCCGTCAATACTGTATTCTAGTTTCGTTCATTTCAGAAAATTCCGTGTTTCGCGAGCGATATGACGTCTCTCACCCACTCTCTGTCCCAAACGACGCTTTGAATCTGACTTTGAATCCATCGAACAAACCAAAAAAATAAAAAATGAATCAACCCTGCCTGAAGCTCTCTTGCAGGTCTGGACTTTTGTGGCTTGTCCGGCTCTGACTTTGATATGGCCATTTTTCAGCCAATCAAATCTGTTATTGTCCTGAGTCTTGCCCCACAAGTCTGGGCAGGCTACGTACGTACGTCACAGAACAGGAGGCACACACGCCGCACGTAGAGGTAACGAAATACATGGCGCAAGATTGGGACGAGGCATGACGAGACGACCACAGAAGGCGCGACTGCCACTTGTGATCTGCCACAACCATTTCTGCCGTCTTGACCCCACAGCTTCATTCTCTTTTGCCAGCCATGCCACCGAAGGCCATTGACCGCTTCACATACTCTCGCAATGGCGGTGGCACAGTCGACGAGCGGTGTCTCATTCGTGTCAATATCCTTGGTGCCACAGACGACGGACAGTCCACACGCTACAATATTCACGTGACCAATGTTCAAACCCGTCAGTCGTGGCAAACGAGTCATCGATACTCGGAATTTCTTGCGCTCCGCAATACATTGCTAGCGCACTTTGAAAAGACTGAACGCAAATGCCCCGGATGTGTCAACTTTGAAAAAGTCATCAAGCTCTTTGAGTTTCCAACCAAACGGTATTTTACAAGCAAGAATCCTGTTGTTATCAACTACCGCAAGACCGCACTCCGAGCGTTCCTTGCGTTATTGGCATCGCATACATTTACAACATCCCCCAAGTGTCCGTCTTGTAGTGGTGTACCGTTCACGGCCGTGCGCGATTTCCTTACCGAAGAAGTTGCGTCGGCCTCCTCGCCCACTAATTCCGCGAGCAGTGTCGACACGGAGACAATCCGCGAGTCGATTCAGGTCAAGAACTTTACCACTTATGTCGCTCCAGCCACGAAGAACGTCGTCAACAGTGAGGGAGTGTTTATCCACCAAGGCAGTGCCAAGGCGGCTCCAACAAGCGCTAAGCCGACTAAGTCAGCCATGGCGTCCCAGAAGCCAAAGAAATCGCCAAAGAGCAACAAAGCACCCCAGACAGTTGCTCACGATACAGAACCACCACGTCCAGCAAACAAATCCAGTGTGAGCACTCCAGCATCCCCGACACGTGTCGACACTGAACAGGCGAGACGTCGAGAAGACGAATCGTTCCAATCATTCTCGGGTGAAGCAAGCCCAAAGCAAGCTCCTACTCAACAAGTGTCGCCGCCGGAAGCGCACTTGCCGAGCCCAGCCAACAAGACCAAACCTCACCTTACGATCCAGACGCAGTCATCATCGAAGGTGTCTGAAGACGAAGAGTTCGGCAGTCTGAACTTGGACTTTTTGAACAACGTGTC
>JAADWU010000344.1:0-13721 GCA_023336255.1 Pythium graminicola
GACGCTTCACATGGCACGCTGTTGACGCTGTCGATGGTCATTTGAATCGGTTACGACGAGAAAAAGACTATGTCTATATCATCCAAAACCATTTGACGTGCGGCTCAAACGGACCGTTGTGGTTTATCGTTGCAATGACCCATGAAATCATGAAAGATGTCTCGGCTGCCAAGTTGTCGTCGTACCTCATGATGCTTGAAGATCGTCGCAAGAAGAAAGAGTACGAAGACAAACTTCTTGAGATTGAAAAGAAAATTGAATTGGGAAGACTTCAACTTGACGCCAAACGACAAGAACAAAAGCGAATTGAACAAGAACTCAGTGCCAAAGCCGCGCGGGCCGCCGACAGATTCCGGACCGATCCGTTGAGTGAAGCTGCATTAGACGAATGGGAGCAAAGATTGGGGGACTCGGTCGTCACAAACGAACAAGTTGGCTGGCAACGGCGAGAGATCACTGGAGACCAGTGTCAGGTCGTGTTCTACTATTCTCTCAACGAGGCATTGCCCCGCAATCATCGATTTTCGTGGGACAAGCCCATTGCTTGGCCTGATGATGATGGCCAGGCCAATGTGGAAGGTGAAGGGCTTACGAGTTGGAGAGCCACATCAACAGCGACGTCCCGGAGTGACGAGTCTATTGAAGACGATGATGGTCTGAATGAAGAACAAAGGGCGAATCGTGCTGCTATTGAACAAATGGCCAATGCACTTTTATCAGATGAGAAGTTTCTTCGAGTGCTAAAAGCCAAACTGGGATTGGATAGCAGCGATGAAGACGAATCCAACAACAGAAAGAAGCCACGACGGCGACATGATGGTGAAGACGAGGAAGAAGACGACGAAGAACTCGATGCCGAGCAATTGGATCTACGAGATCACATGATTCGCGTCACTGAAGAAAAGGATCGTTCCAAAGCCTCACTCATGGCTACGAAAATGGCCAAACTTCAGCTTCCAGCCCAAGGATCGAAACGTACACCCAGTAAACCTGGAGATGGTTGGAAACGACTCCAAGTATCGAAATTGCCACCTAATTTTGCGCGTAGTGTGTATGGTACACACACGGAAGGTCCACGATCGGCGTTCTTGAACCAACCCAACCACTCGACACCTGTGGGTATGATCGATCCACGTGAATCAAGTCCGTACGAACCACCCGATTTCATCCCTGAACTGCGTGTGTTATTGATTCCAAAAGCCAATGCCGATCTCCAGGAGAAGAAATTGCAGTGGGCCGAATACCTCGCGACACGGCCAAGTGACGAAGCTCTACCGAGTGGCAGTCCAGCACGAATGATCTCAAAGACCCAGGCAGCCAAGGATGCGTTGTTTGAGAAGGACCCTGCCGAGCACGACATGACCATGGAACAACTCGTGGCCAAAGCTGTATTGTGTGCACGAAACAACAACCTCCAAGGCGTATGTGATCTCTTCCTTGGACGAATGACAGGTCAACTGATGGCATTTGTTGTAGTTGGAAGACGCATTGGACAATGGTTGTGATGTCAATGCACGTGACAATCATGGCAATACGCTTTTTATTCTCGTGTGTCAACAAGGCAACAAGAAAATAGCCAAATTTCTGATGCGACGGCATGCAGACGTGAACCTTCAGGTAGGTGTTCCAAGTCTTGTCGTTGGGGGCTCTGTGGGTGAATGACGATGGTGTTTGTATAGAATTTGAACGGCAATACGGCGTTGCATTACCTCATCGAGTACAAACACCATGAATTGGCCGAGTACCTCAAAGCCAAAGGTGCCAGTGATACAATTCCTAACGCAGCAGGACTCACATGCTACGAAGGACTGAGCATGGACCAAGCGGAAGCTTTATAAAAAACAAAGTCACGGTTTCATGTGGCGTTTGAATTAATGGATGTATGCTCGACAAACGAGCGTATGCGTCGATGGAGGATTGATTGAGAGGGGATGATGATGAATCTAAAACTACAGACAGCAAAGTGGAGTGGCGTGGAAACAACTGACCAATGATTTCTCCTGTACGGCTGCAAGTATCCACCAGAGGACGCCCAGAAGAAGCAAACATGTTCCTCTAGTACATGTCCCCCTCGTATAAGAGTTCCGCTTCCGGCTTTCGGAAAATCTGGTCACCTTCATGAAGCGACACTTCGATACTTGATGGTCCAATGGGTCGTTGAAGAGGAACTGGTTTCTCCCCATTGACAAGTGGTGTCATAATTTCTTCATAATCATCCGTTGCTTCTTGTTCACGCATGAGTGCTGTCTGACGAGCACGTTCACGGGCTTTACCACCAAAGTGGACCATGCACATGAGCAATCCAACACCACCAAATACAATACCGACAATAGCTGGACCCGAGAGACGCACAGGCGTCTTGATTTTGGCAACATAAACCTTGTAGTCGAGATCCCAGTCGGCCGTCATGGTATTACGGGCGGTACAACACTTGAGTTGCTCGCCCCACATACCATTGGTAATCACACATTTGCCGGAAAGACCTTCACACTTGTTAGCAAGGATATCCCATGTAAATGTCTTGGATTTGTCAAACTACAAGACACAATGCTGTCAGTTTCCATACAAACCAAGTCAATAGCAGTAGTACATACCTTGAGCTTTGAGGTCAGACAACCCGCAAGCACCATGGGACCACCGGCTTGATCACCATAGCAACCACCATTGATTTGTTTCTTCCCCGAGACCGACTTGGTGTTGGTTGTATACTTGATGGGATTTTGACCCACCGCCCAAAAGTTTTCACAATCGATCGTAGCGAAAAGAATCGCACGATAAGGCTTTTCCGGCGCTTTGGACGCATCACTAATACGCCATTTAAGCGTAGGACCGTACAGAAAGCCACAAGCTTCAGTTGTTGGTGGCTTGGCTTCATGGCTGCAGTCAGGCATGACTGTGGATTTGGATGGTGGAGCATAGCAGCATCCATTCATGACATTCTGCGTGTAGATTGCAGGAAGCGATGCCATGAGCGTGGCATTCGAGAGGTTGAGCGAGGTACCGGTCGGACCAGTTGTACGCTTCACACATGTGTAGGGACACGTGACACAACCACCATTTTCGGGATCATAGTTGGACCAATCCGTGAGCGAGACTTCGATATTAAACATCGCACTTTGGTTGAAAATGGCCTTATCGGCGCGTACACCCGCCAGTGCACATAGCATAAGCACAAGCGATGCGAACACCAACGAACGGGCCATGATGAAGTTGAAAGGAGGTCCGTTGCGATGGCCCAATACGACAATGTTCGTCCAAGGAAATGAGCTCTTCCTTTGTGAGCAGCTCTGAGAGTACGATGCTGTGTGCCAAGAGTAATTTACGAGCCCCGTAAAATACAACTGGAAAGAATGAAACCCTGGGATTCTACGTCCCCTAACCCTCCAGATGTGGTTGGCTGTTTCAAAAGCACAACAAAACCACCCGCTTTCAACCCCTAACCACGGATCCGATTCTGCCGGGATGAAGCCATTCGAAATTTAATGCCTGTCGCGTTGTGGAGAGACTCTGGTTGCCGTTCGGCAACGATGGAATGAAATGTCGCGTTGCCATGCGGAATAATGGCGCCATCGTGCTCAACCACGTGTCGGTGGCGCTTATATTATGGCGGCATACGTATCCAACTGGACTCTGACGTGAGTACTGCAGTCGGCCTTGAGCTAAACAGAACAAACGAGAAGCACGATCGAACGCCCACATGCGCCAGGGCGCCAACTCAGCAGCTGTATACTCAACTGTTCAAATCGATCTTTTGGTTCAGCTGATTGTACCCACCAGTTCAGCTCCAGTGGTTCTGGCTCGAATTTGAGTTGGGCGTCAGTTGTGATGGCACCAAAGAAATCTGCGAAAGGGAAAAAGTTCCCACCGATCGATGACACTGATCTCTTGCCACTGGACCCAATAAAAGTGGGTCAGCAACTGTGTCAGGTGCAAGAGAAAACGAGGGTTCGAATCAGGATGATGAACTATGATCGCGCCAAGTACTTCTCCAGGAGAACACCTCCTTGCTTCCTGGACGTGATCCAGCGATTTGACATCCCAAAGAAGACTACTGGATCATGGCTACATGAACACTCTCAACTCTGGATCTAGATTGACTGGCGTCATTATTGTCGCGGCATCGCGCTTGGGACGTTCTGAACCAACGCAAATTGTGAAACTGCTCTGTTCAGTTTCTCGTACTTTTCGCACGAAAAAACAGAGTCGTGTCTGAAAAAAGCTTCCCCTAATCCCCAACCCACCCGTTTCTGGCTGGATCGCGAAGCGGTTGACCACGGTAATTTTCCGTTGGGAATCTATTGGGAAGTTTCTACCTCCTCCCAAGTCCTCCTTTTCCGCTCATTCTCTCACTCTCGGTCTTGTTCGCCTCATTTCTCTTCATCACACTTGGTGAGGGAAGGACTCTCCTCGACGACACTTGACGCGAAGAGGAAGACGATCGCACCGACAACCGACCGCGCTAGTGCTTCCGATAGGACTTGTACGTGGTTGGCGTGCTTTAGCTCTTCTTCCTCTTTTTTTCTGCTTCTCGGCGACCAAGGAAAGCGTAAGTTACCATGGTCGCGGCGTCCGGTATTGTGGCGTCCGTGGCCGAGATCATCGGCGGTCTTGCACTCGCATTCGCCGGTTGGTCCTCACTCTCGATTGGCGCTCGTTCGATCTTTACAACTGCTCAATTCCTCTCGGGGTTTGGCATGTACGTTTTTCTTTCGTTCCCTTGTGTAAAGTATGTAGATTGACATGATGTTTTTGTCGATAGTGGTTTTGGTTTGGCGTATGCGGCCATTGTCAACTTGGCATCCAGTACCAATGAATGGATTGCTCTTGGTGCCGCTGGTGGTGCTGGTTTGTTTATCGGTGCTGTCATCGGTTTTATTACCGCAGTCGGTCCCTACATTTTGTTGTTGGGAACTGGGGCAATCATTGCGCCTTACTTGCTCCTCATTGATGCGCACGATGGTGCTGGTGTCTTCCCTGAAGATAACAAACTCGCTCGTCAAGAGTTTGTGATTGCTTTTCTCATTATTTTCTTGCTCGTCTGTTCGTCCAAGTCCAAGACCAGTGAACTTGAAAACCATCGTTTCAAGTACATTATCTTCTCCAGCATTGCTGGTGGTTGGTTATTGGCCGATGGTGTTTCCCGTTTTGTTGACGATGTGACGCTCTCGACCGTTGGCGTCATGAGTTTCCAAGATGGTGGCAAAGCTGCAAGCGATGCTGTTGATAGTTCCAAGCAAGTGCTTATGTTCCTCGTTTGGGGAGGTGCTTTTCTTGTTGGTAGTTTGAACCAAGTTGCTATGCGCTGGGGTCTCATTTGTTACAACCGTGTTGGTAGCCATGCTGCCCTCGGTCCAATCGAAGAGAACCTGCCAGAACTGCCAACTGGGGCGACCCTGGCGGCACAATTGCCCGCTGAACGTGTACGCCTTGTTTGCGAGAACTGTTTTGCGACCGTCCCCGCGGGTACAGCTTTCTGTACCGAATGTGGTGAAGCTATGCCGGCCGAAGGTGAAGATCCAAACATCTCGATCTCCCAGGCTCAGATGCCATCGGTTGCGATGAACTCGACAACCAAGACTCCGGCCAA
Source organism: Pythium graminicola (assembly GCA_023336255.1). Taxonomy (NCBI): domain Eukaryota; phylum Oomycota; class Peronosporomycetes; order Pythiales; family Pythiaceae; genus Pythium; species Pythium graminicola. The sequence goes on from JAADWU010000344.1 coordinate 5,588, forward strand.
CTGGCAGCCCATGCCCAGCCGTGCCTATGTCTCGACGACATCGTACGTTGACCCCAAGTTGGCGCACCAAAGCTTCAGTATCAAGGACGGTGGTCGTTCGATCCGCTTTATGGATGGCGGTGTCCAAGATCCCGATGGCAAGATGCGTGGTTACAATGATAGCATGGCCCGCCCCAACAACTATTACGAACCGTCGTTCCGTTCGTTCGCCATGAGCACATACTCGATCGCGAACCGTGCTGCTGAACCTGTCGAAACACCCAACATTCGAAAGTACAAGATTTCGGGTACAGGCTTTTTCCACTTGGTCTACTTCCTCTCAGCTATTACGGGTATCATCTGGCTCTACTTCTTGGTTGGTTTCTACCCGCGTGAATACCCGTGCACACAATCGGCACCAAGTTTGCCATGTTCATTGCTTGAACCGTCGGTTGTCAAGTCGCAGGGCTGTTACGAATCGAAGGTCAACATTGATACCACGACTAGCCAGGGTTACTGCATTCGCGATACTCCAGTTGGCAACTGGATCATGTTCCTGCTCATGGTTTTCTCAGAATTCCTCAACTTCTTCTTGGGTCTGCTGTTTAACTTCAGTATGTGGCGTCCTATCCGTCGTGGTGCTCGTTTCTTGAACGATTTCAAGCCTCCACTTCCAAAGGAACAGTGGCCATCGGTCGATGTCTTCTTGTGTCACTACATGGAACCGGTCACGGATAGTATGGCGACGCTCAAGAACTGTTTGGCCCTTCAGTACCCACCGGAGTTGCTTCACATTTTCATTCTTGATGATGGTTACACCAAGTCGGTGTGGGATGCGAACAACCACTTCAAGGTTACGGTTAACACCAAGGTCATTGAGTTTGCTGGTGATTTGCGTGGCGAAGTTGCGCGTGTCATGCACGAGCGTGTCGTTGGTCCAGTCACTGATGATGCTGCTCTCAAGTCGTGGCGTCGCCAGCACTCATCGGTGCGTGAACTTCGTAAGGAAGGTGGCAAGGGTGTGCAACGTCGTGATTGTGCCGTTGGTTCGCTCTCGGATGACTACGACTACCGTGACCGTGGTATCCCACGTGTGACTTTCATTGGTCGTATGAAGCCGGAAGTCCACCACTCGAAGGCCGGTAACATCAACAACTGTCTCTTCAACGAAGGTGCCGATGGCAAGTACATCCTGATTCTGGATAACGATATGAAGCCTCACCCCAAGTTCTTGCTCGCTGTCATGCCGTTCTTCTTCTCAGAAGGTGAAGCTGTCGATGGTGGTGGACGTCAGTACTCGGATGATATCTCGTGGAACCAGGTGTCGTACGTGCAGACCCCGCAGTACTTCGAAGATACCCCACAGCTTACGATCATGGGTGATCCGTGTGGTCACAAGAACACAATTTTCTTCGATGCTGTGCAATGTGGTCGTGATGGTTTCGACTCAGCTGCTTTTGCCGGTACAAATGCTGTTTTCCGTCGTCAAGCCTTTGACTCGATTGGTGGTATTCAGTATGGTACACAGACAGAAGATGCCTTCACGGGTAACATTCTTCACACGGCTGGTTGGGATTCGGTCTACTTCCGTAAAGATTTCGAAGGTGAAGCAAAGGATCGCATTCGTTTGTGTGAAGGTGCTGTGCCCGAAACTGTCGCTGCTTCGATGGGTCAGAAGAAACGTTGGGCCAAGGGTGCCGTTCAGATTTTGTTGATGAAGAATGAATCCGAAGTCGATCCGGATTGGCGTCCGCCGCGTGTTCCGGCTCCGGACCCGAAGCCTTCGCTTGCGTTCCCACGTAAGATGTTCTTTATGGACTCCGTGCTCTACCCGTTCGGTTCGATCCCGGCCTTGTGTTACGTGACGGTCGCTATCTACTACCTATGTACCGGTGATTCGCCGTTCTACGCTAAGGGTCTGCAGTTCATTTACTCTTTCTTGCCGCTGATGTTGGTGCGTTGGTTGCTCAACTTGTTGGCCAACCGTGCTGTCGACAACAACGATGTGTGGCGTGCGCAGCAGACATGGTTTTCGTACTCTTTCATTACTTTGCTCGCCATTCTGGAAGCTTTCCAGACGCGTCTTACGGGCAAGGAGTCATCGTGGACGAACACGGGTGCTGGTCAGAAGACTTCGTGGTTCGAAATTCCAAACGTGCTCATGTTCTTTACCCTCGGTGTCAGCCAGTTTGTGGCCTTCCTGCGCTTCATGCAATACGAAAACGCCACGACACCATGGAACTACTTCTCGGCCATGTTTTTCGGTTTCTGGATTATGGCCCAGTACTACCCGATGGTCAAGATGAGTATCTCGGAATACTGTGGTTGGGATCACACGAAGGCGACATTCCAGGCCAACGTCATTGGTTCGCTCATTCTCGTGCTTATCATCATTTTCGTGCAGCTGTGGCAGCTCTACTTCCAATCGAACTTGGCGACTGCTCGTGGTGAGACGTCATCGGCGAACAACTAAGGGCCATTTTCTACACTTCGTGTACGTAGTCAAGCGAAGACGCCCCATCCACTGGAAGGTGGATTAGACGTCTACCTTCCAGATACCATTCAAGAACTCTTGCTTTCTTCATACATTACTTTTCTTGTAAGCATTTGAAACCCTTTAGTTGTTGTTTTGGTTGTTTTGTACTCCACATGACCTGATGGTTGGATGTGGTTCCTCAGTTCCTCTGTTCAGCCATCCACCACACCAGAATGCAGACAATGGCAGCTGCAGCACTGGTATCGGTGGTACTGTGGACGGTGGGGGAGTGAGTTGAAGTCCAGTCATGATCTTCCAACTCATTTGAAAATTTTGGTCTCCCTGAGATCTCATTTCTCTGAACTTGTTCAGGGACCACTGGACCAGTCGTTACCAGTCACTGGTATAAGATCGCATTCATCGTGGTGAACTCTGCGTCCACATCCCATTTTCTTTCAACTCCAGCATGGCACTTTGACGTATCCAACGAGCGCTGTTGATTCTCGAAATGCTCTTCCTCATGGTCGCGACCGTGCAAGCTGATCAAACTCACGAAACCGCGGGCATCGGCACGTTTCAACCCATCAAAACCGTCAATCCATCGCATCCCAATGGGAATACACTACGGACCCAACATCCAGGACCTATGATTCCTACGGGTATTCCACTCAAGACGGTGTTACGTATCCTCCTCTCGACATGTCGAGTACCGTGAGTTGTGCACCGACAACAGGCCCAACAATCGTAGCGATTACATTTGTTGTTGCTGGTGTAGTGTGGAATCATCTACTCTAGTTCGAAAATAATAGTAATACTTGTATTGCTAAATAATTATTCTACATTCAATACGTCGGCGTCCATAGACATCGAGACGTGTTTGGAAATAAACTCTTTGGCCAGTGTGTATCGCACATCTTGCTTCGATCGCGGCTTGCAAACGTCGACATGATCCGCATTCTCGACACATACAAACTCACCAAAGCCAGGATTTGCCGAGGTTGGTGGGACCACGAGGGCATCGACACCAATCAATGGAATACGACAAGGGACACTCTCCCCAATACTGATCGACGGAATACCCTTTTCCTCAAACAACGACGCACACCAGTCGTTGAGCATCTTCAAGTGGGGTGTGCCGTGCAAATGATCGGTCACGGGGTGTTGATGGATACCCAGTCGACGTGGATGGAAGGCTTGAATTGTCTGGGCAACTGGACTACCATGATGTGGGACGCCATAAAACACGACACTGCTCACACTATCGACCAAGTTTGAGGTTGGGACATCGCGGTCGTATGGCTTTTGGGACGCTGATTCAAGTAGTACTTGCTTGAGAACAACACCACCAAGACTGTGGGTCACAAACACAACAGGACGACCACTGTCGCCGACACGAGCTGCCTGCAGCTTCTGCAAGACATCTTGACTGGTCTCTTCAAAGCACATGGTACGCCACGCAGACTCCGAAGCAAGCAATTGTGAATCATACCCAATCGACAATACACGAGGGTTACGTCCCTCTGCCTTGAGATCTTCCAAGAGCCATTTCTCGGCCCACACCGTCTGATCATCATCCCCACAGACCCATGTTTCATACGGACAACCAAGCAAACCATGAATAAAGACGACATCGACATCATAATTGTCGTTGGTCGTTTCGTTGTTGTTGTCACTGTTGAACGCTGGTGATGTGGAGAAATGAAGCGGATGGACATTATCCAAATACTTGACATCACTTTCATCTGCATGCTGAAGTCGGTTGTGTTGATACCGACGATTTGATCGTGCACGATGAGCCAAGGAGCGAAGCATTGTATCGCTGGAACGTGTCCACTCGTCCAATGTCAGTGTAAGCTCTTCATCATGACTCGCAAACTCAGCAATGTCAGTGTGCATCGTGTCGCACGTAAACAAATTAGCGAGCACACGGGCTGTTTCTCGCTGAACGAATGGGTGACTGGAGCAGAGCATCCGCTTGAGCAGCGGCACGCCACCACGACGTACCAATTCATCTTGACACTCGGGATGTCCAGCAACAAAGGCGAGGGCGTGCAGAGCCTTGGCGTGGCTGGTGGCGTACTCACTTTGGGTCGTTCGTTGGCCCACCAGTGGTCGTGTTCGGGATCTCGCTGCTCGAACACTTGTCGAACTAGTGGCGATCGATGCAGGTATTTGTTCAAGTACACCATCCAGCACAGCAATGAGCCATTCTTGGAGGCCCTGATCTTGATGAGCGCCAAACGTGACCATTTGGTTTAGACACTGAGCAGCTTCAGCTCGAACTGCATCATTGTCACTACGGAGAAAAGTTGCAAAGAGCTCAATCCATCCATCCACGTATTGACGTTTATCCACAGCACTTGGATACATCAAGTCGTCCTGGTGGAGTGGTTGATCATTGTCATCATCGTCACCGACAAACGACAAGGCATCGAGGTCCAGGACGTAAGATTCATTCGTGACTGGACGAGCAAGACTCCGCACGGCCCGTAACAACAGCACCATAAGCTGTGGATTACTCTTGGTCCCGGCTTGTTGGATGCGCGAACGGATCACATCGAGAGAATCATGAGCAAAGAGCTGGGCACGAAGTCCCTTGTCGACAGCAAGGTTCACGACGGTCTCAAGGGCCGCACTTGCGAGTACAGAATCCGGAGAACTCATCCATTGCACAACCGAATCCACCGTACCCAAGTGTTTCTTGAATCTTCCGGCGGTTGATGAGTTCAAATCCTCACTAAGTTCACGTAGGAGACTCGCGGCTTGGCGTTGCACATGTAGGGGCCGCTGGGAACTAGGTCCACACGTCGCCAGAGCATGCCACAGTCGCTCGTTCCCCACAAGTTTACGTCTCGTCTTGACCACGGTATCATCACCAAAGAGTGTCTTGCGCCAGACGTACGTCTTGCGTTGGGTTTGCCCTGGATTGGCAGCCTTGGCCAATGCCCAGAGGGCAAACTCCAAATACTCATCTGGAATATCTTCCGCCACTGCCAATGCCACGAGCGAGAGTAAATTAGCAGGTCCAAACTGAAGTTTGCTGCCAACATCCGAGGTAACCAATTGCTGGAGAGCACGACCGAGACGAGGATCAGTATCGTGGGTCTGAGCAACGTTGAGCAATGCGTGCTTGCCATAGCGTGTGGCACGTTGGACAATAGCAGCAGCACACTGTTGGTTTGTTGCCAACAACCCGACGGCACGCAACATTTCAGCTTCAAGGTCTCGTCGAAGACTCAATGTGTCAATCCCCGAGAGCCCATTGAGAAGCATATTAAAACTGGCACTCTGGATAACCTTCTCAACGTTCCAATCTCCGGATGCTTGAGGATCCAGATCCTGCATCCAGCCCAGCAAGGCGTGATAGAGTCCTTGTGGTGATGCTGTGGTCTTGCGTCGTTTGGCATCTCCCTGGAACTCTTCAAGAAATTCTGGAAGTTGGAGCTCATCGTAGGTCAAGAGCTTCTGATGCGTTGGAATCTGAGACTGGTTGTGATTGTTGGTGTTGGCCAGGCGCATACGTAACAAATCCCCAGCGGTCGGTGCAGCAGCGTAAAATACTTGGGTAGCTGTATAGACTGTTGCGGATGAAATCCAACATGCAAGATCACGGGCCAAACTTTGTTCCCAACCCAGGTCTTTCTTCGTGATGGCATGGAGTGGACGACGACGATTGGGAGAGTCGGATTTGTTGGCGTTTTCCGCGTCGGTTTGTTGGATCTTGGTGGTCGCATGATGTTGAATCTCTTGGTTGTCGGTGGACTGTGGGAGAAATTGGGTGTGATGGGGATCTTCACCTAGATAGAGATATCCAGCGCCAGCGCTGACACTGGCGCCTGCGGCACTAAGTAGTAGAGCAACAGAACGACGTGCATGCATCATGGTGGTGACCCACCAAGGTGTTGATGGCGTCAGACTCCACCAACTGCAAGTTGCCGATTGGAAAATGACGATAGGGGAAACTGTAACCTTTTGGATGCCCTTGAACAAAGCAACGTACTGGCGGATCCCCTTTCGCTTCTCCGTCCCCTCTATTTTTGATTTCCCTACCCCTAACGCCGTCGTTAAACACAAAGACCCGTTGTCAATCATGAACGAAAGTGTAGGGAAAGGGGATAGTGAGGAAGTGGACCAATCAACGCGTTGTATTCAGTGGATCGTCCCATGTTGAATCTGTCGATGATGCGATGCGAATCTAGACACTGCGTCATGTGTGTGTAACCTCGGTAACCCCTGATGGTCAGATGGCTTCATTCCCATGCATGATGGCATCCATGCGTGCTAATGATCCGGTGGAGAAACACCACATAGGTAATAATGGAAAGAGAGTGTGTGTATCTGACATCTGACCATCTGACTATGTATGAGAACGATCCTTTGCTGATGAAGTCTCTCGACCGCGTGTCCATGACGTCAGCGTCTTTTCAGCACCTCTGGATCCCATGTTCTCTCACATTCGTTCACAAGCCGGCAGTGGGGCGATGGCATGTCGCACATTGTGATCATCCCTACATCTCCATGCTGCTCAATGCTGCTCTCAGGGGAATCACTTCAGGTGGCTAATGTACGCGTCGGATGTAGTTGTATAACGAATCCATCGTATATACTTGTAGCTTGACTGGTGCACGTGCGCAGATATACACCTTCTCAATAGTCATATTGGCACATGTATTGGTAGTCATAGTTGTGTGTGAGAGGAATTGCATAGGATTAACGTTCATTGACGAAGACATACACACACCATTCTTGTCCTACGCTGGCCAAATCACCAACCGCTCGCTCGTAAAACGATTGTGTGGAATGGGTAGGCTAGACACACTACAAATACAACCACACTCTACAAAACAAACCAGAACGACACTTAGCTCTGCTTCGGGTCCGTGTTGGCAACCGGTGCCGCCGGAGTCATCACAGGCGTGGCATTGCTGGGTGGTGTAGCGGCCACAGGCTTGGGCGCAATCTGAGCCTGTGGGCTCGGCGTCGCTGAAGTCACTGGCGCAACAGTAGTTGGAGCTGGTGTGGAAGCAGGAGTCGGAGCTGGCGTTGGAGCTGGCGTTGGCTTGGGCGTTGGAGCAGGCGTTGGAGCTGGCGTCGGGGCCGGTGTGGTTGGCTTCGTGGCAGCTGGCGTTGGCTTTGGTGTCTCTGGAGTAGCAGCAACCGGCTTCGGTGTTGGGGCAGGAGCATTCTGAGCCGCCGGGCTTGGTGTCGATGCCGTCACTGGAGCTGGTGGCGTTGCTGCAACCGGCTTCGCCGTCGTTGGTGTAGGGGTCGGAGCTGGCGTTGGAGCTGGCGTTGGCTTGGGCGTTTCTGGTGTCGCCGCAACAGGCTTTGGCGCTATTTGTGCGGCTGGGTTTCCATCTCCCGTCACAGGCTTTGCCGCCGGCGCGGGCGAAGGACCAGCACCAGTAGTCGAAGCCACCGGTGATGCTACCTGCGCGGCAGGATTACCTGCCAACGCAGGAGTGTTGGGGTTGCCACTAATGAGTACCGGTGCGGGGGTGTTTGGGTTACCCGAAATCAACACTGGCGCAGGAGTATCCGGACTACCGGCTGCCAACAGAGGCGTTGGCGAGGTCGGACCACCCGGGACCACGGCCGCCGGATCATAGCTGCCACTGACTGAACCCATGGTAATCGGGGTCGCACCACTGGGGTTTTTGTCTTGGGTGTTGAATGTCA
>JAADWU010000345.1:0-13719 GCA_023336255.1 Pythium graminicola
ACGGACGTGTGGAAAGTCCGTGATGGAATTTTTGGACAAGGGCATGTCGCGGATGACAGGCGATCTGGAACATGCCTGTACCTACCGCAGCCACTATTGAGTGGTGGCTGCATGATGGGATATTGCTTGGGTGAAGAGTATGATTGCAAATTGACACACCTCTCCACGGAACATGCGTGCCGATCCAGGACCATCACCACACTGAGGGAGGAGCAACATTGAGTGTATGCTGTAGCGCTCGCACGCCATGGAGATTGATTGTTTTCTTCTTTTCCATGAATTGTGATCTCTTTCTCTTTCTCTGGTTGTTGTTCGATGCTTGAGGTGGTGTAAAAATACCCTCTGGTTCTATCCGACGCCGCCAGAAAACTGACGGTTCATCCTTGCAGGCTCTTTGATGCCCATGGTCGCGATCGCGGCTTCGTCAAGCCATGCACAGGTCGTGTACTACGGCGAGACGTCACAACACGTCGCTGTACAGTTAGATGACGAAGACTGTGGTTTTTGTTTGTACGATTGCTCGACCATCGAAGAATGGGAATGGGAAATGGAGAGGTGACTGACTGCCCGTTCTATTACGTCCGTGTGGCTAGCTACGAGTCAGGACGTGTTGCCGTCTGCGTCAACAAAGTCAATGAATATCAACGATGTGTCCAGTTGTATGAAGACAATGCGACAAAGACATTGCTTGCGACCATGGATGAACATGCGGTACGAACGACGATGGATTGTGTTTACAGCTCACGACTCAGACTGTTCTGGTGTAGATTGGATCCGCTGGACGACCCCACGGCCCCAAGCTACTACTCACGAAAGACGGTGGTCTCCTGTTGAACAGTGCTGATCAGATCACCAAGGTCGCAGTGATTCCCTTCTCACTACGAACACTGATCTAATCGTTTCTCTCTATCTAGCAATGGCGTTGGGATCCAAAGGCCCAGCACACAGGGACACCACCGAGTGAACCCATTGTGATCAAACTCAACGACGTGTTGTTGTTCACGTACACGGATCGTCACACCATCACGGTCAAATTTGCTCCCCGACCTGGTATTTCGATTGTTTTTGCGTGTGGCCAACGACTGCGGCGTCATGATACGTACTGGGACCACGCACGGCGCGTGACAATCGGTGCCCAGCGTGGAAAACTCGTCATTGATCAAGACGTCCCAACGTTACAGCAACGACAAAAACAGATTGAGCTTGACGCCATTGAAAAACGCAGCAAAGCGAAACCACGGAGTCAAGACCTCGGGCATGACGCGATCAAAGCAATCGTCTCGACGCTGGAAACAGCGTTTGATGCGTACGAAGGATGTAAAGTCACACCCGCGGCAGATGGTTATTGGAAAGAAGCTGCACGTCGTCAAAGTCTTTGTGAAATCCCCATGCTCCCACCAACAGGAGCTGAGATTGGTGACGTCCCGACGTTATTGGGTGCACGTGTAGAGCCTCACGATGCGTCACCCACACTCAAGCGACTACAACATCCCACGACAGGTATGTGGCTTGGGTCCGTCGAGCTCAATGCGCAAATACGACGCGAGCATCCAACGCTGCCACGCAAAGGAGCATTGTCGGTCGCAAGTGGACGGTACATGCGGGAGCTGCCAGTCACAGGGTACATCAATGGCAAGAAACCGTCCACTACAGCACGTCTTGTGCGGGTACCCATTGCTCAACTGGATGCGTATGTTCGTGAACTCGACACACAGGATGTACTGGTTGTTGTCGCCTGTCTACGAACAGACGACCCTCAATCGTGTACAATCGAAATGGTCCTTGAACAGATTCAGTATCGCCTCCATGAGTATGCCAATGAACCCCCCGCATCCCCGACAGCCGCGGTAGCGTACGTGTACTCGAGCTAAAATGTGTACTAGTCAGAAGCTGACGATGATAGTGCGATATTCTAGCGCCAAGTGCAGACTTATCAAGTGTGATTTGGCCGAGAGTTCGGTACTAGCTGATCGCTTTCGTATTCATGCTGCCCCCACGTTTCTCCTGTAAGTCGCTGGCTCTTGTCGGGATGAAAGTGTGGGTTTATCATACGTGGTGTGGTCTCAGATATTACAAAGCACGACTTGTGGAGGTCTCGAGTCTCGGCGGGGCGTCCCAACGTGTGTTTCCAGCCACGACCAATGCCCATCTCTCCCATCAACTCGACACGTTGCCTCGGGTCCTCGTGGTCGAGAATGTTGTAAAACACCAAGTGGTTATTGAAAAAGCTCTACGCAAAGAAGCATTTTCATGGGACCTCGCACTTGGTGGGGAGCAGGCCATTGCCTTTCTCACACGGATGCCATTACGACCGAATTTGAATGCCGATGGAGTATCACGTTCCATTAGCATCGCGACGCCGTCGGCACCAACGATCTCCACCTTGTACGGCGTGATCGTGGTCTCCGATACTGTGAGTTCCATAGTGATAACGTGGGGATGGTACGAACATGACTTCGATTTGTCTGTCATAGCTGGAAGATACAGAACTTCGATCGATTGATCGGTTGGTACGGTCAAAAGACAAGGCGCGAGCCAGTGCAAGTGCCCTGGTGTGTGCAATCGTGACGTCCCCGCTGATTGACGCCCCATTTGCCAATGGCATGTGCGTTGACTGCCGTCGGGCGCAAGGACGACGGATTCGAGTCGAGGCACCAACACTTCCAATTCCCCAAGCGTGTCCTCATTGTGGCATCATCGCTGCCGGAACGACTACTGCGTTGGTCTCACCCGTACTGTCGGAAGTTGCCCAGGTCTTTGTGTACAAACACATCAAACCCGCGACGCTCCACCGTCTCGCCGAGTTATGGGCTACTCGGTCTCGTCCAGTCACATCACCGATCGCTTCAAGTTTCACGGGCCTCACCGTGGACTCGTTTTTCCAGGAGATGGAGCGATACTATGCAGCCGCCAAACGGGGGCTGTTCATTCCAGAAGACACCATTCCAGCCATGGCCCTGAGTGTTGGCGACGCTGTGCTTCCAGTGACTATAGCGTCGTTACGAACAAACTCCCATCTTGATCCAACGCCAACCAACGTCGTTCGGAATCAAACACGGGCGTCGTCTGCTTAAAATCAACATGACAACGTTATTTTGTATTCATTTACGCATGAAGGTCATGTTCCAGAACCTTACTGGTCTCTTGTTCGAGCCGGCTGAGCTCACTTTCGCTCAAAGCCATGTCTTCGTCTTCATCACCTTCTCGCACGTGCTCCATACGATGAAAGCGACGTCGAGTCTCTTCTTCTTCCACAGTATCTAGTGACAGTGTGAGTCCATGCTCAAGACACTCGGCGCGACGCTTCCACATGGCGTTATTCGCGCGAATCCGATCCACCACATTGTCCAATTGCATGGGTAATACGTCCCGTGCCGCCACATAGAGCGGAAGCACCACAAATTCGAGAAACCCCACTTGACTTTTTTCAAAATTGGTACTTTCACGATCACAAAGAGGTGAAAGTGGCATGTGATATTGACGTTCCACGTCACCTTGACGGTAAAACTCTTCCGTCACGAGTTTGGACCAGGCCAAATGATGATCAAATGCTTTGGTAGCATGTCCTAGGTCAGCCATCATGATGATGGTCTGGAAGACGAGGTCATCAGCCTCGAGAATGGCACACGGGGAAGTCCCGCCACTCGTCGCATCGCCCACGAGGTCACACGAACTCGACGTCTGTCGGGCAACGTACCGTTTGCTCTTGAGTTTGTTGACGTGCTTGAGGTGACCGGAGAGATCGGTGGCGAGCACCATCGTCACAATCAGTTTGCGACTTTGACGACGTTGTTCTTTCGACAGACCTTCAAAAATATCACATCCGCCTTTGGTACACGCTTGAAAGGCTTCGGCCAAGTGCATCCGTTCCAAGACGGAATCGTCCGAATACTTGATCGCCAAGGGGGAGCTTGTCGTCACGAGATACGCATTACTAAGTCCAGGATGGTTGACATCGTGGATCGCACCAGCGATCAGCGCCGATAGGATTTGTAATGGAGTGACGTCAACGTGAAGTCGTCGGAGAAACAAATGAATCTCCCACGTCACAAACGCTCCATGGCTACAAAAAAAGAGATCTCAGTCATGGTCTCGGATACCTAAAAACTTACGTACGTGGCGTTATGATATGGATTTTTGGCTTGGTATCGTGCTTCAATCTCGAGGGCAAACTCAGCCGCAGCTTCGAGTCGAATGGGTAAAGCCACAAAAATGTTGAGGGATTCAAGCGTCGTGAGGAGGACAGACGTCAATGGGTACATGCTCACACTCGCAAAATCCAGGAGGTCCAGGTCCTCATCACTTGCCTTGGCCCGTGCCGATAGTCGCTTGGCCGTCCACTTGGGACGGGAGCTTGGTACAGAGCCCTGGACAAGATAACTATCGACGACCTTGAGCACAGTTTGACGAAGTCCCGAAGTCGTCCGGCGCAATGGTTTGGCAGTAGTCACAGAGGGACCAAATCCCATATCCACACTTTTACGGCGACGCCATGGATGACGTTGTTCATCAATCAACGTAAGCCATCCCTCACTTCCTTCGGGTGCACGTGGTGAGAAGCGTCGTCCAGCTACATGCTTCCCAATGGCATACGATTGTCCACCACGGAATAAGTCGTGGTCCGAAGTGAGCGTTTGCATGACAAATTCGAGTTCTCGCGTCATTGCATCTTGTCCAGTGAGCAGAACTTTGAGCTCGTACAAGGCTTTGAGCACGTGTTCCATACCCGATTCACCCAGTACCGCCACGGAGGGACTGAGGACAGATTGCTCGACCGCTGACGCATCTGAAGTCGACGATTCAATGCCACTGATACCAATCGCATCGACATGAGAGCTCAGTTGTTGCTGCATGAACGTGTTTTGTTGTGCAAGTTTGAGATTCTCCAGAAGTAAATGTCGAATGCGAAGAAATTTTGATCGTAACCCACGTTCCGTACGGTAAACACTACGACCAAGACTCGTGAGGGTAACGAGGAACAATGTGACAACGTGCCAGTCGTGAGCGACGTAGTCAGCCCCACGGATCGCCAGCCAACTCGCAAGGGCAATGGTCGTCAAGACCGCAAGCGCACCGTACACGAGGAATTGAATGTTCCAGAGCGTTGCAATCAAACTCAGTACCATGAGCAATAACAGCATCGTCTGGGCGAGGGCGAGGGCATTGCTGGATTCGACATGGAATGCTGGTTGCCCCATGACAATGGCAAGGACGCTTATCGCTGTCACGAAAAGAATCCACTGAAACTTGCCATTCATGGTTGGGGAAAATCGCGATCGATAGAACATCACGAGCCACATAAACGCAGTCACCACATTGAGCGACAGCGTCACGACAAGCCCAGAGGGCCACATCGTCATGTCCATGGTCCGGAGGTGAACGATTGTGCCGCCATGCAAGAGCAAGAGCGCCCCAAGTGTGCCCAAACACGCCCAACGACTGGTCGGTAATGACATTTCTTCATGATATCGTTGAAAACGTTGTTCCATGGCGTAATTTGTGAAACGTAGTGTCCATCGTTGGGTCGTCGCTTCTTCTTGCTCAAGCAAATCGAGTTCAAGCCGGACATCACGGGCCGAGGCCTGGGAGATCATAGGATCGGTTCGCCTGCGCATGGTCGTGGGGGTTGATGGTATCGTCGAGAACTACCTAGTCACGCGTTTCATGTCCTGCATAAGGCATTTTTGTGTGCTTGTGCGATGGCGTCAAGTGTCCAGTACCAGCGAGACGAGGGGGGTCCTTGGTTCTGGTCATGATGCCTGGATCGCAACGTCTCCTGAAGGTTCCACGACGGAGAAAATAGCTTGCTTAGAATACGCATTGCCTCGTCCTGCGATGTTCCGACGGTCGTAGGCTTGACATGTTCTCGCTTTCATCACCATCCCATGCTTCCTTTTCTCTCCGTTTTGCCTTACGATCACTTGAAAGAAAAAATAGGTTTATTGGTATCACACACGCACACAATGTACATATTGACAGACTACAACATCTTGAGGTTGAAGTTGGCGAGATCATCCAAGTCGAATTCATCCGGAGTCTCTGCATCGGGCTTGGGGGGGAGTGTCGTATCTTCAGAAACCGATCGACTCACTCGACGGAGGGCTGAAGGTGGCAATGGGGGACTTGCACGAACAAAATTACTATCATTTCCCCCACTTCCCCGACGCGTTCCTTCCCGTCGAAAGCTTCCCGAGAGCGAGAGCGTCTCAATGTCCGAGAGCAAGACCACACCAGGTCCAGAAGGACGTGGTGCCGTACTGAATGACTCACATCGTTGTTTGGCACGACGTGGACGGGTCCCTTGCGGCTGCAGCTGATGTGGTGTGTGAGTATGGCGTGGTAACGGAAGCTCCGGTTCGGGTTCTCGCCATCCTGTTGTGATCGTATTGTCTTCGGTGGACGCGCGCACTCGAAGATTTCGCTTGGCCGTGCCTGGTGTCACGGGTTTGTCGGTCGTGGTCTCGGTGCTTTGGTTGTCCGTGGCCACATCAAGATCCTCAACCGATTCCACGACTTGTACCTCTTCATTCTCGTCAACGTGGCCACTGTCCGACAGCGTTTCATCGAGTTCACTTGATGTTGTGGTCACTGATCGCGTCGAGCCAAGCGTACTACTGGTAAAATGTCTTCGAATACTCACGCTTACGCGCGAAGTGCCATCATCCGTGCCAAACTGACTGCACAAAATACATTCTCGTGGAGTCCGACGGTTGGTGAGGTCGGGCGGTTGCAATAGACCCGTCGGTTTTTCTTTTTCTTTTTCTTGCTTGATACAACATCGTGAACATACAACAAGCGCACACGCATGACACACATGACGCTTTTTCAACAATGTAAACGCTGTGGAACATACACCACAATGAGCAGCTTGTGTCGTCCCTCGACCCCGACCAAACGATCGTCCCAACAACGACCCTGTGGCAGGTCCGACGACACCAGCATTGGTCATCCGATCGACCCATTGATTCGACAAGACTTGACGTAGACTCAAGAGCGAACTCACACAAAATTCTCGAAAACTGTGTCGCATCGATTGCGTGGTTTTGTCATCCATGGCATTGGCGGCGGCATGCCCATTCGTAATGTAGGCCGAACACGTCAACACCACTTTACAAATATGTTTTTCAGTGGTTTCGGCGATTTCATACAAGAAATCTTGATAATACAATCGTTCACAGGTTTCTTCAAATTTGCTCAATTTGTCTTGGACATCTTGCATATTGAACAAACGATGATCAATGGAACGTCGATACACATAAGCACTTCGTAAGGGAGTCCCATCCGCACCAACCAAATCTTGACTCATCAAACGGGTACGTCGAGCAGCAAGGTCGTCGTCCTCGTCGTCCTTCTCGTCGTCCATGGCCGCATATTCACTCACACAACACTCGACGGGTAGCGCATGTTTGCTAAACTTGATGGCCGAGTATCGTTGGTTCCATCGGGGGTACGCTGCATCCGCTACCAGTCGTCGAGAAGTCACAAGCGAATGTACCAACAATCCCCGTTGGGTATTGAGCGCTACCCAGTATGCTTCTCGAGCATCGTCACTGGCCAACAATCCCAAAACTGTCTCCAAACTCCCAGGGACACGTGTCACACCACGAAAATCACATCGTTCATGTTCCAGTGGTGTCGCGGCCACCAATGTCGCAACTTTAAACAACCGCACATCGAGGGATTTAGAGCGTAAGGGAATGTACGCGGAATGCGGATCTTCTTGTCGTACACGTTGACGCATGCGGTGTGCATGGGTTTGAATATAGTCGAGACCCGTTGAAGTTTTGGATTCATCTCCCCATAGTGTGTCCATCACCAGTTCATCCGCAACGTGGGTCGCTTGGAGCTCTTCGAGAATGGGAACTTGACTCCCGTCGAGGATACTGGAGGCTGTACTGGTCCGTGAAGGCTTGAGCATATCGTCTTGCAACGCAAGAGTCTCGGCCGCCATTGTGAAGGTCGAGAAGAGTCTAATCAAACTGTGGTCGTGGTTTGACTTGGGGTCAGCCACTCGAAGTGAGACCGTCGATCGGTGGCATGGAGAGCTACGTACTACTCACACACGCATAAAACGGCTCCTCACGCCTAGTGTCGCAGCTGCGTTCTTCTCCCGTCCACTCCACCTGGGGGCACAAGCCAGATCACACGTGACAAAGCGGAAAGGCTCCCCTCTCCACTCCTGTCCGCCGATTAGATGAGATTGGACTTGGGTGACTGATACGAACCAGCTGGTCCGCAAGGTCCAATTGGATCTTATGTAGGCTTTTATTTATGTAATTGTATGGATAAGATCCATGTGGACTATCCATATGGATCTGGACCCCTCGCCTTTGATATTCTTGGTTCAGCCACTGTGGACAGCACGTACTAGTACTTGGCGCATTCGTCGCCAGGTTTCCGCAGCAAGCTATGAATCCTCCGATCCACATGTGTACTGTATTGCTTATTCACCCATGCACATGGCCTCAACGATCTATGTGCTTCAATATACGACATTGAGGCTCAAAATTCTTCTCGTGCTTTCGCTGTGGTCACAACGATCGTAGTGTTGCTTCCCGCACATCGCTGTGGTGCTTTCCCGACAGTACTCGTCAAGATCTTTCTTACGGTATCCCGTCAATGGGTTGGATTCCCGCCAACTGCACACTCACTTTCTGAGCCCAACACACTTCATACGCCACCTAAATTCTCAATGGTCAGTGATTCGGGTCAGTACGTATGCTGGGTTTTCAATGAGTCAGAAAAACTGGCCTCAATGAGATCGTGTTGACTTTCTCTATTGCACCTACTACAGCTGCTGGGACCGAACGCATGGACACGGTCATCAATGTACACCATGTCCATTTTGAATCCAACAGTCGTCATACACTACTGCTTCTCAGATCTCAGGATTTTTCATGGGAGACTCGCACGTGGTCTGGGTCTGATTTCTTCATTGGCCGACGAATCGAACGTCCATACAACCATGTTAGCAGCTGTGGACTTTGGGTCGCTTCAGGGTGCTGAAAAAGCGTGGCAAATGCGGCTGCAATGAGACCAAGTTGCCACGCAGTCGTAGATCGGGACGACAAGCCGAGCTTCCGTGCGGTCCACGTCCCACTCGTGCAGAGGACGTATATGGCGACAGTCTTGATCGATCCCGCACGACGTTTTTCGTTCTCGACAAAGAGACAGAGTGTAGTGAGGGCACCACTGAGATACGTCGCGAGTTCATGATTAGTGACGGGAAGATAGCATGAGCCGACGACCCCGAGTTGTGAACTGAGCTTGAGGGAGACGACGGTGCGGACAAATTGCTCTAGCGTTTGAACAAGCGATGGCCGTGGGCCATGTACCCATCGTTTCCACTTGAAACCAACGGCCGTGACGAGAAAGACTGGGAGATACAGGCGCATAAGCTGTGGTAATCCTTCGACAAAGTTGTGGACGTGGTAATGCGTACACGACACCTCGTGTGGATGCCATACTTCGTGACATCGTGATACCATTTGGCCCGAAGGAAATTGCGTACGCATGGCCGTGAGGATCGCTTTGGGACGAAGCGTAAAGCGATCAAGGGCTGCAAGTTGGGAAGGTGCGTAGAGGTCAGGACGATAGATCCACGTGTACACAAGCTGTGTATAGACCACCCCACCGACGACAAGATCTAATATCACCACGTCAGTGTGCTTCAATGGAAGGATGCAATGACGACATACCAATATGGCTGAGGTCTTTGACACCTGGTATCTGTTTCCCCAACGTCACGATGGCTTCAGCGCACGTCAGGGAGACCACGAGGCCACGACGCTTGGCATCCAATACGAGCAAAGCAGCCGCCGCCGCGATGGCAGCCGCACGAGACGATTTGACATGCGTATCCTTGGATTTCGGGGGACGTTCTTCGCCTTCCAACAAGCGAAAGAGACCTGTCAAGACAGGAAGCCATGAGTCAAGTGATGCGAGACCAGCAGGAGGAGCGTACGGTACCAACAAACGTCGCGAGAGCACGGGCCACCGAGCCAGGCCGTTCGAATCGACGCGCGAGTAGCACTTGGAGTAGCGTGACGCCGCCACCCGCCACAACGGCGCCTTTCAATGCATGTGTCAGGACTTGGACCGTTACCATCGGGAAAGTTGTGTACTGAGCTCCTCCGCCTGGCGGTCTCACTTGAAGTCGGATAGAAATACACCAGCTGTCAACTCCAATGCATACATTGATCAAGTACTTCTCCTAGCAACGATAGAAATGGCACCCGCCAGCGTTTCTATTCGGTGTCTCAGGCAACTTCCGTGGCTTCAGCGTCTTTGTTGGCTTCGACCAAGGGATCAATGACTTCTTTCCATTGCTCCAAGGTCCAATCCGAATCGGCATCGAAAGGAACCCCATTGAGTGTATACATGGGCGTGCCAGAGACACTACGGGAGCATGTATACTTCCACGACTCTCGAGAACGACTATCGGCATCGGTCCCACCATAACCAGTCATGCCCTTGTCCCAGTCATGACGAGAGAGCTTGGGGAACGTTTTCTTGGCCAGACCATAGAATTTCTCCGTGACTTGAACTGTTGATAGGTCCTGAGTTGCTTTGTTCCAGTATCTACATCATGACGAGCGTAAAAGAATGTGGAACGAACCACATATACATTCACCCACGTACTCTTCTTGATGGTTGTACATGGTCTCGAGCCAAAGTGGAAAGGTATCGTCCCCCAAGGCCGAAGCGATCGTAAACGTAGCTTCGGCCGCTGTGAACGCGTATTGATGATACGGCAATGGAAACAATACAAATTTGAGACGAAACTCGTTGGGTTTGTACTGTTTTGCGAGTTTCTGGAGTCCTGGAAACGCTGATGCACTAGCAGGACACATCTGCGTCCATGGAACACCGTGAGATCTTGGTAAACATCGAACAATCTCATGAAATACGTACCAAATCGACATATGTCTCCAGCTGTACGCCGGCGGATGCTTTACCCTTGCCATAGACAAATCCGGGAGGTTTGCCAGGGATCGGGAGTTGCGCTTGAACCGTCGACGCCACCAGCGTCACAGCAGCTACGAGCAGCGTTGGAAGCCCCATACTAGTAGATCTGGAACAAATGCGCTCGTCGGGAAGATGACTTGAAGTGAGCTAGATCTCTTATTGGTGGAATCGATCTACTTTTCATCAATCAAATCGTTCCAAAGGGATCTAAAAGATCCCCTGGTTCAACGAGGCCATTCTGTGGTGTTCGCTCGATGAAGATGTGGATGCACTCGCTTCTCGTCGCCGTTGTGGCGCTACTGGCTCCTGCTACGCACGCACAACTCCCGATCCCTGGTAAACCTCCCGGATTTGTCTATGGTCATGGTGTCGCTTCGGCGGGTGTCCAGCTCGAAACCTACATTGATTTGGTACGCAGAGATACTGCCGTAATGAAAGTAGAATACTCACGCCTCTATAGCTCTGTCCAGACAGCAAAGCGGCGTTTCCAGGACTAAAGAAGCTTGCAGAGCACTACAAACCCGACGACCTTCGCTTAACGTTTGTCCTCTTTCCACTCCCGTACCATCAGCATGCGTTCGCAGCGGCTGAAGCCACCTATACGATCACGGCGGCCCTTGGTGATGATACATTTCCTGTATGGCTCGAGACCATGTACAACAATCAAGAATTGTACGTACAACGGTCTTTTCTCTAATATCTCCTCTTCTCATACAAATTCTTGCTAGGTTCTACAACAAACCTACCAAAGATTTATCCCCCGTTCAAGTCACTAACAAATACTTTGCCCTCGCGAAGCAAACCTTTCCATCCCTCACCCAAGAGCAATGGAGCCAAGGCATGAATGGTCATGGAGGTACCTTTGCGGACGAGGCTACACGGGTCGCCTGGAAGTATACCTGTTCCCGTGGCAAGACCGGGACACCCTTGTATACCCTCAATGGTGTCCCATTTGATGCGGAAGCGACGTGGGGACTGGACCAATGGCTTCAAGTCATTGATCCCCTCGTGCAAGCCAACCAAAAGACAGTGACGCAGGAACTCTCGTTGCTCAAGGACAATATGGTCCGTCTGGGAGGAACACCTCGTCATCCGGATCGTCAGGTCGTGCATTTTGCCAAAGCCAGTGATCCAATCTCCCTCGCTCGTGTCTGTGCTACCACTGCACAAGGGCATCGTCCCTGTGAGTTTTTACCACGTCGTGCTATGTGCTGTCAGGCACATGAAGCGTGTGTCTTGCGAACGGGATGTATGGCAATGGCTTGAATTAGTGACGTCACTCTACTGAGACCAACTTTGTTTGACGTAAAAAAGACCTCTTTGAACTTGAGAAAAAAACTGTTACGATGGACTCGGCCGTGCATGCGGTGCGGGGCGCGTTTGCGGCAGGTGGTGGACTCACGCTCGTGCAGTCGGTGCTCACACGTCGCATACAAAAACCCAGTGGATTTGCACTCTCGGTCGGTGGATTTGTCGGTAGGTAGCGATCCGAGACGTGCGCACGTGAGGTCTCCGTAAATTGAGAGGCGGTCGTTATCTAATAGGCACCTTTCGGTTCCTCGAGTCCTTGGGCAACGCACATCTTGGTCATGCCGAAGCAGCTAAACAACATGTTCCGAGTGCTGCTGCTGGTGTGGCTGCATTGGTGGCAATGTACTTTTTGGAAGCCAAGAAGAAAGGATTATTGATATCGTATGCGGCCTTGGAAGCACTACTGTTGCTGGTGAAGGAGTACACAACAATTGCTACTATTCCATCAATTCGTACGTATTACGGATTCTTCGATTGTCTTCCTTTGCTCATTCGTGATATCGTAGAAACACCAATGGCCATTCTCACGCTTCATCGTGTGATCTACTTGTGGATCTACGAAGCGCATTTACTCACGAAATCTCAATTAGCAACTCTCGACGGTCTCACACTCGTACCCAGTGATGTCCTTACACGTGTCCGTGCAGAACTTCCTGTGAATCCCGAGATTTCACGTTGTGATTTGTTTCATGCAGGACAAACGTGTCGTGAATTCCATGTGAGTTTCTTTCAAAAACATTTCAAGACCGCCATGAAGCTCTATATTCCCATCTATTTTGTCTCGGCCGTGCTCACCAAGTATGACAAATGGCTTTGGGGTCCACGTCCAAGCATTCGTGGGCTTGTGGTACAGTACTTGAGAACCTGCGCGTGTTTGAGTATGAGTTTTTGTATTCCCCTTGGGTTTTCATGCCTGTCGCCATTCAAGGGTCATCATGCCACTGTAATTGGTGCTGGTATGCTTGCCGGTTTGGCCATGTGGATCGAGAATGGAAAGCGCCGTACGACGGTTATCAAGAGTATCGCGGTGTACCCGATCGCTGCAGCTGGTGCTCGCATTGGACTCACGTTTGGACTCTCACCACAGGCGATTTCGTTGTGGCAGTACTTTATCTTTTCAGCATCAATGGCGATGCTGTTTCAGCGTCCAGAACGACAAAATGCCAAGGTCATGCGGCTGCTTTTTGGTCATCGTGTTCGCTCATCTCAGTCGCAAGAAGACCATCACAAATCCAAGGCACATGGTTCAGAGAAGCATAAGAATCCACTTCCAATCGAGAGACCGTAGACGGCACTAGTCTCTTTACATTCAGACATACAATAGACGAGGTCTTCATGGTGATGGAGGAGACTCGCTTGGTTTCTCTACCCACGTGATCGAACAGCCACTTCTTTCAGCTCTTCGTCGCTCTCTGGATCACTCTCATCATCAGGATCAAT
>JAADWU010000346.1:0-13705 GCA_023336255.1 Pythium graminicola
CAAATGTCTGTGGGCGTCCCCGACGTGCTCAAGCAACTCATTTGGGATCCCAAGGCCACCACCGAAGCTCAACCAGTGAACGCAACCGAGGTCGCCCTTGCACCTCTCATTGACGCTAAATACCGTGTACGGTCCGTGAACTGCGTTCCCAAGTTCCTTCAAGTGTTCCAGAAAGCCAAGACTGAGGCTGACCAAGCGCTCGTGCTCGTGGTCTTGCGGGCAACAGCGACCGCATCGGACGCCAAACTATCCAGTACATGCACAGCGGCATTTGAGAAGTGCGGGGGACTCAAGATTGCCAAGAAGTGGCTCAATGAAGCTGTTGAGTGGAACTACAGTGATCTTCTTGTGTTGCTGCTTGATGTACTGAAGGTTTTACCAGTTCAGCTCACCAGCATTACAGAGGCACGGATCAATGAGCCAATCGTAAAGCTTCGCAAGACTGCTCAAGAAGATAAAGTGAAGCGAGCAGCGCAGGACTTGCTTAAACACTGGCGTGGTCGCTTTACTGAGAAGGAGAAAGAAAAGACGAAATCCACGACCACAAGTAGTAGCACTCCTGTGGCGTCGACTGACTCTGCCCTCTCATCAGCTAGACCAGATATTAAGGTATCTTCGACATCATCACCCTCATTGTCTTCGGTCACGACGGCGGCCAAGGCTACTGAAGCCGCAGTGAAAGAATCAAAGGTACAGAAGCAGCGCCGGCCGATCAAGTGGCTCGACCAGCCACCGGGTAGTGCATCGTCGTCAAAGTCATCAGAGCTGATTGGCAACCTCATGCAACGCAAGTCGGCGAAGGACGCTGCTGCGTCCAAGGCCGCAAAGGATTCCTCCTCCGATAATAAAGAGAGCAGTAGTGGATCCTCTAGTAAGCAGGTTTCATCTGAAGGCTCTTCACAGAAGCCACCAAAGGAAGAGGTAGTCTTGCAACTACCGACAATTCAGAGCTTCAAAGCCGTCGCTACCACATCCGTCTCGAAGAAGATTCGTTGGGCTGATGAAGAAGGCAAGGATCTCGTCAAGATCAAGCTCATTGAGTCGTGGCGGGACATGATCCACCATTCTCCACACGATGAAAGCAGCTTTAACGACGCCAAGCTTCGCGAACACGAGGCCGAGCGTCTCGCCATGAAGTCTCAAAAGGATCGTGATTCATTCCAAGTTGTCATTACCCATGAATGGGTCACACCAGCTCTGCTCCAGTTGCCTGAAGCACTGGCTTCTCGCCGTGGACCTGTACAGACCGGAGAAGTAGAAGTGCAAAGTGCCCGCACACGTCGCGAGATGGAGTTTTTAGTGCTAGATGGTGAAGTACCACCCGTGTCGCCAAAGGAATGGACTCGGACAAACGAACCTCACCGTGGTCCACCGAAGGAGATCCCGCTGTTGGACGTAGATGCCGCCAACTCGGCGGTTGGGTCAGTCCCTCCCGTGACAGCGTACGGCGAGCCGCCAGAGACCAACGAAGAACGAGCCCTTCGAGAAGCTTTGGGTCCTTTGCAACGTAGCACGATTGCTCTCTTGATGGACAATGAGCACGTGCTGCCTATGGTGTACGAAGAGGCCCAACGTAACGGCAATCGGATCCCCGATGGTCGCGTAGTTGAGATTGTGGATTACCATCGGCGTCAAGCCCCTCCGCACCAGTTCCCACCGCATCATCAACCACCACCGCGCGGATACAACCAACAACCTCCATCGTCGCAGGGATACGATGCTGGCTTCAATAAGTATGGTGGTGGTGGGTACAACAATGGCCCACCTGCACCAGCTGGTGGCCCTGGTGCCTATGACTACAATCATCAATATGGCCCACCATCGCTCAAGCGCAAGGCGCCCGGTGGTGTTCTCGCAGACGCACCGGCGCCCAAGCGCCTTCCGATGCGGGGACCACCACAATGCATGTATTTCCTCTCTCCTGCGGGCTGCAAGCACGGTAGCAATTGCCAGTATGCCCATGACGCCCCTGTTGGCCCTGGTGGCCCTGGAGGTCCACCACCACCACACATGGGCGGCCCCGTAGATTATGGCAACGCATACGGTCCACCGCCTGGTGGTCGCTTTGGTGGTCATCAGCCTCCCATGGGCATGCGCGGTGGAGGCGGTATGCGTGGTATGCGAGGTGGTCGGTGAGATGTCATGATACAAAATAGTACTACCCACACAGAAGATACAATTCCCCAACACCAGTTCCCATGTTCGCGTTTGTCATTTTTCAACAATCATCACGTCGTTTCAGAAGCTGCAAATCGATTGATTGGTTAAAATTACGACATTTTCTATCTTTTTATATTTTAACCAATAAAAAGCATCAGATGATTAAATTCACTTTGATTGGATGAAATACCGAGTCTGTGAGTTTCTCTTTGTTTTTGCCCAATTTCCAACAGCCACGCACCCCTCATGACGACCACGACCTTGGACCGTGTCCGGAAACTCTCGGCAATTCTGGACGACGACGCTCCGGACGATGCTGCCATGGAAGCACTGTTGACGCCAATGGGGTCGTCTTCTGAGTCTGAGACGGTGACACCGACGACGGCTTCAGCCGAGACAATGTTGCCACGGACGCCGGACGGGGACTTTGCCTGTGTCGAGTGCGTCGTGCACGCGGCGGAACTCTTCTGTGAGCAATGCCACGACTACTTTTGTGAGTTGTGCTTTGGTGGACAGCATCGTAAAGGCGGACGACGTACCCACACGAGTCAACCAGTCGTGACCAAGGCACAAGCAGCGGCGAATACGATGGTACCGGTGAGGAATGGAGATATAGACGATTGGGATGGAGATTACTCAACGAGAATGGGAACTGCGGTTGTAGATGGAAGTGGACCAAAGCCACCCCGACGGTACTGAAGAGGAGGAGGAAGAAGAAGATGACGACGACGAGGACGAAGACGTCAGTGATGACGACAGTGACAGCAGCGATGATGCGAGTGAGGACTCTGGTGCTTGGCGCACGACGGCGCAGCGGCGCAGCATTTGTAATCTCATGGGCAACATGTTCCTAGGTGCGTTCGGCGGTGGCTTGGCGTCGAAGCCACAGCATAAGCGACTCTTGAACGGCGATCGAGAGAGCGAGGTGTCGACAAAAGCCAAGGGAAGTGTTGGCGCGGCTGAAGCGCATAGCACAGTACTCGAGCGAGCCAAGTCAATTCCCGTGCGACTGACGTACGAAGAACGCAAGCTCCTGCGGACCCTCGAAGCAGCGCTGAGTGTGAGCCACTACACCGATAAGCTTGACTCGCCGGCGTACGCGGCCCCGGCCAAGAGACTTCGGACTCAACTACAAGAGATTTGTGGATTTCTCAGTGGTATTATGGTCAGTCTGGACTACAAAGAAGGTCAAGCCATGCTGGAAGACAAGAATTTTAGCGACAAGAAGGAGATTTTTCAAGAAATCTTTGAACTCGGACGTCGCTACAAGATCATGAACCCTGAGAAAATGCGAGGCGAGTACGGTAAGCTTATGTATATTATGCAGGATGCCATGAACCCCGAAATTCAGGAATTATTGGGGTTTTCGTGCCATACGAAGATCCGCACTGTTTATGACGTGCTGGAAAAGGCCCATGCGCTCGGTGTATTACGCGACCCGAAAATCGAGACTGCGACGATGGTCGTTGCGCCTGAGGGCAAGACACGAGTACAGATCCAGCGACAAATCAAGATGAAGGAGAACGCCATCCGCGAGATCAGTAGCCAATACGCCAACGGCAAGATCAACCGCGATGGCATTCAACAGTGTCTCTACTCGATCGCCGACAATAACTACCACTTGTACTTTGAGCGGGATCCCATCGATCGAATGATTGCGCTGCTCACGCACAATTTCGATCCAAGCAAAGAAGACGATGGGTACTCGCTTGCTATTGTCAGCGGTCAGGACGGTGCTCGCCTTTCGCATTCGCACGCACGCCAGTACAACTACGTGCTGCAATCACTCTCACTCTGGCGTGAGATTGCTCACGACATGTTCCGGCTCTGGTGTCTCACGGACGATGATTTGCTTGATGGTACAGCCAAGTACACACTGAGTGATACGGGCCAGGGTCTCCACCGTATCCAACCGGCGCCGCGCGTATCTCGTGCCATGCATGTGATCCTCCACATGACACAACGCAAGCTTGAGAACTGGGTAGGGTCCAGTGTGATCCACTTGGGCGACAAGAATGTTCCCAATGCGCTCATGTTTATCGACAAGTACACCCAAGTCGGTCATATCCTGCGTCCAATTGTGAAGACAGTCGATGCGATCGATGGACTCATCGCCGGCAATAACAAGCTCGACAAGTACATCTCAACCACATTTGGTGGTGCCGCCAAGCTGAAGCGCGATATTCTCAGTGACTTTTTCCGTGAGGCCTTTGACGGTAGCGGCGCCGACAACTTTTTTGAAGCGGGGTCGTGTATTGATGGGCGACTTACGAGCGCATGGAACTGGTGCTCGAACCTCCACGACAAACGTTTCTTCCCAATCTTCAAGATTGCTGGTTTTGTGGGCTTTGACGGTAAATTTGCCTAGATGGAAGCTGGCAAAGCCGAATAGACACTTGTAGAACGACATATCCACTATGCTTTGAGATTTTTGAGGTCCAGAAAACGCTCGAGCGCATTGATGTGCATGCACAGATCGTCTATCACGGCCGGCGGTGGACGCATCCGCCGCTTCCACACTTGGAGGTCGTAGCGCCGAAGTGTTGCGGCATCGAGAGGTTCTGCTCCTTGTCGTTTCTCATGGAGTTTCAAATCGTGCGCAATCGTGATCCATGCGTCCATGGCACTATCGAAATACTCGACAAATGATTGATCACGCTCGGCGTGCCGACGGTGTTTCCATGTGCGAAAGACCTCACCAAACACCGCAAAGAGCAATGCACGCTTGTGGTCAGCATCCCATTGCTTGAGCGCCGTGTCTTTGGCGACGTGGACTTGTCCGCCCGAGTCAACGAGGAGCTTGACCGCTAGTGCTACGCCGTTGCGCGACACGACCGTGCGGAACCGCTCCGCCGCTGCGAGTGTGACTTTAACCAGGCCACCAAACGCGGCATCCGATGCGCGAGCATCGTACAATACACGCACGAGACCCGCAACTTCTTGCTGCCCCTCAAACATCCACAGCGGCCACACACGCCGGAGGGACCGCACGAAACGATGGACTTTGGGTTCATCAATATACTCAACGCCAAAAACCCCATGGACATCGGCGACGTTGTCCAGGACAAGGCGCAAAATGGCCGTAGCGGCCACATCATACGGTCGTTCCCCCTTGAAATTTGGTGTTTGGGTCGAATTGAGTCCGCTACCCGTACTTTTGGAGGTTGGGCCTTGACTCTCGGGTCGAGCAGTCTTGCCTTGGCGACTGGGCGGTGCCGGCGTGGTGGTTGTTCGTGGTCGAACCACATGGTCCGTAAGGAGTAAAAAGTCGACAATGGATTCGTACCCCAAACGCACAGCAATATGAAGTACAGTATCCCCCAATACAATACGACCACGCTCAACGGCTGAGAAAAACTCCATTTTCTCGTCTTGAAGCGCGGCTGTGCGTCGTTCCCGCTCGAGGGAATCGGTCAACATAT
Organism: Pythium graminicola; assembly: GCA_023336255.1. Classification (NCBI taxonomy): domain Eukaryota; phylum Oomycota; class Peronosporomycetes; order Pythiales; family Pythiaceae; genus Pythium; species Pythium graminicola. Next base: position 5,583 of record JAADWU010000346.1, read on the forward strand.
CAATGTCGCTCTGTTCTTGCAAACAAATATCCAAATACGTAGCTCGTGACACTTGCAACGCCACGAGTGAGACCTGGAAATGCATACGGAGCTGCTCGAGGTCTCCAAAGTACGTCGCACGGGCCAAGAGCCGAAAGCGGAGCGCATCGGCTGGTGGCGCACAGTGGGTCTGCCCCATGGGATGATGATCGTGAAGCGACGTGAGGGTACGGGACCGTAACCATACTTGTACCTGATTGGTTGACAATGTACCCCGGTACGATTCCGACTTAGGAGTGTAACCCGTATTGGTGGGTGCAATTCGTGTACCCAAGGCACACTTTGTGTCTTGTCGGACCTCATTTCTCAAACCACCAGCGGGAATGGACCTCCTCGAGTACGAGTTTCTATGCAAATTGAGTGACCTTCCACCGGGTGGACGTCGCTGCATGCTATTACCATCGACACAGCGCAGTGTGATGCTGTTGCGACTGCGGGATGAAGTCTATTGCATGGATCAGGCCTGCTATCGTACGTCTTTTTCGTCCTGGACGTCCATTGCGTATGGCTAATCTTGTGACGCACCGCAGACCACGGTGGACCGCTACTCAATGGCGAAATTGAAGAACTAGGTGGAAAAGTTACGATCAAGTGTCCATGGCACGCGTACCACATTGCGGTGGAGACAGGTGAAGGTCTCTACAAAGGCGTGGACATGACCATCGGACCCACTGGCAAACCGATGCCATCGTCCCCCAAGATCAAATCCAAAGGCGTCAAGCAACGCACACATTTTGTTGAGATCCGCAACGGCGAAGACGTTTACGTCGCGGATTCGTCGCGAATACCGGGCAGCGCATTGCTCGAGTCGGACACATACGCGTTCAAGCGCTTGGTCTTGTTGTCGCCATCGGTATCGCCGGCACCGTCACCGACAAATGCTAGCACTGGCACCGTCCGGATCCACTCGCGCTTCTTTTGAGGAGATAGAAAAAGCCAATATATTGCACTTTCCTACCTACGTACTATAGCAAGACTACAAGATTGGAAGGCTACAGCAACGATTTGGTTACAATGCGCGCGGCTTCGGCCCGCACAAAGAGCTTGGGGTTGATATACGGCTTCTGATTCTCTAGCCAGTACGTCGCATCCTCCATTGTTACTTGATCGTCGACCCGCCGCTGGAATTTGGTCGTGATACTCTCGTTCACACGACCTTCGATCTGCGCCACACCATCCTTGTCTTCCTGTAACAACCGCTCCTTCAAGTCCTTCACCGCCAGTTCCTCCAAATCCATTTCCGCCTCATCTTTCTCCTCTTGTGCCTGCAACTTGACCCGATCGACCTTCTTTCGCTTCTTGGAGCGTTCTTTCTCTGCGAGCTCCTCACGCTTGGCGTCCTCGAGTAAATGCGTTCGTAACGCGATATCCTCTTGACGTAATCGCACAAACGAGTCGTCGCAACTCACTCGCAAAATATCGGTTGATGTCACTTCCCGAGGTATAGAACTAGATAAACCGGCTGCTTCTCTCTTGACTAACATGTCCAAAGCCTGCGCGCTCGAATCGCCTCGGAGTTTCGCAGCTTCTACCATCTCCTCAATCACTTGCTTAAGGTATTCATGGAGGGCATGGGCCATGATGTGGGTGGTCATCTGGTTACCACCCAAACTGACACCATGCTTTCTCGCGACCAAATCCATTTGACGTGCCAATTTGTCACTCTTGAACAAATCATTCTGCATCCACTCTTCTTTTTTGCATGGCAACCGTTCTTGGATAGACTTTCGACCCAGACGATCCATCATAGCACGCCGTTCGGCATTTAAATCGATTCCCGTGTGGGTGAGCACATCTTCTTCTTTTCGCAAGTCATTACGGTTCGTTGAGACAAGATCAAACGACTGTTGGTCGAGTGCGGTTGATATCGACACAGCGATATCTGTCTTACCACCTTTGGTGGTGACTTTGGGCTTCTTGGAGGGTGAGCGAGGCGAAGCAAGAGAACTATTCGTCCGCTTGAGTGCGCTGACTGTCGGTGAAGATGCTGGAACCCCTCCACTCATAGGATTTGCCACCGACGATGAGGCAGTCGTCGCTGTACTGCCACTTTGTGCCCCAGTTATGGCAGTGGTCGTTGAAGCTGGTGTGGTTTCTATTGGTAGCATACCAATCTTGCACATCGGGCAATTCTGGGTGTTGTTCTTGGCTAGACAGGTCTTGTAGTGGGCGTACACTTTCTTGTATGTCTGGGCTCGCAGCGGGGCATCAGGAGCATTCACTTGACGCAGCAGCGACTTGGCTTCAACACAATCGTCACCAACGGCACACGTCGAGGTTTTGCACTTCTCTACATGCAGAATGAGCTGTAGCAAACGTCCGTATTCTTGCGCTTGTGTGAGTGTTGCTGACGCTTTCGGTTTGACAGCAGCGGCAACCGGAGTCACCCCTGCAGGCGTTACAGATCCCGTGCTTGATGGAGTAGACGCGTTAGAGATCGGTGTCGATCCAGACGGTTTCACACCCGCGGTTGGTTTCTTCTTTGGTATCGCTGCGGCTGATACTGTAGATGAAGACGCGGGTCTCGACTTCGGTGACTTGGTCTTCTTGACTTTGTTCACCGCCGACGCAAGAGGAGTATTATCTTCATCATCGTCGCTCATCGCACTCGCAGCCGTTGTTGTCGCAAATGGAGTAGGGGCAGTACCAGAGGCAGGTGCAGGTGAGTTTGATGTCGGCGTCGAAGCTGATACCGCTTTCATAGCGTTATGCCGACGAATCCCATCACAGAACGGGATCTTGCAGTGTTCTCCATCGGGTACGGGACACTCCTTTGCATGATATTCCACAAGAGCCTTGAGTTGTCGACAATGACTACATCCCCGCGCTCCACCACACGATACACTATGTTTGAAAACTCGCCGTACGTCATCACACCGCTTTACTTGGCAGTTTCCGGGTGGCAATGTACATGAGGATGCGTGGAACAGGAGCTTCTTTGCAAACTGAATTTTTTCCTGTGTGTCGTTCTTCCCAGCAGCTGCACCGCCCGCACTTGCACCTGCTGGAACTGCTGGAGTTGTTGTTGGGGCTGCGGCACCTGAAGTGGCTGCGCCGATTGACATCGATGTGTTTGTAGCAAAGGTTCCAGACGGCTCGGCCTTGACAGCAGTCGCGGTAACCGGCGTCGCTGCTACGAGGGTTGGTCGCTGCGCTGCGACGGTAGGTTTGAGCCCCGCGGAGACACCGGGTGTCGCGGTCGCTGGCATACCCATCATTGGTTGTCCCATGGGTGTAGGACTCACTGTGGTTGATGGGGGCGTTGCAACTGGGCGGGCTATTGGGGTCGGTCTTGCCACGGATCCTGAAGCGATTGTGTTGGACGTACCCGCAAGGGACGCTGTCCCGGGCGTGGGTTCGTTCTTGACAATTCCGAGGGAGCCCGCAGCCGCCGATTGGTTTCGTGTAAGGTCCATACGTTGGATCACACTGGCAAAGATGGCATCACCAGCAATACGTTTGATAATATCGACGATCGACTTAATATCGTTCTGTCAACCATCCACAAGTCACGATCAGTTAGCTCCATCTGTCGATCCCACACCGTATCCACAGCATTCTATACGTACGCCATTGCCATTGCGCATTTCCGAATGCAAAGCCGCATATTGCTCTGGGGGGAGCATTTGTTTGAGGAGTGCAAACATTTGTTGGAACATTTGATGACCGGAACCAGGTTGTTTCACGGGTGCACCGGTCGTGGGTGGAGGCGTCGTGGATGTGACCAACGGACGCGCGGTTGCGGCGGATGCTGGGGCCGCCATACTCCCCCCTGGCGCCGACACAGATGCTGCGTTCATGGGCGCTGGGGAAAGACCCGTGATTCCAGAAGGTGGAGCCAACACACCAGCGGGTGGTGCAACTAGTGGAAGGGCACTCGCTGTCGGCAGTGGCGCGCTGAATGAGCTCATGGGCATGGCTGCATGAGTGACAACGGCACAAATGGCGATATATCGAATTCAGTTCGTAACAACGCTTCTAGACGGAAATCAAGCACAAAAGACGTACCATTCAGATCGTCTTCATCTCCGGAATCATCTCCACCATAGAGGAGGTCGTCAATCGGTGCGCTCATGACAGGAGAGTGATAGAAAAGACCTTCGGAAGGAATCGGCAGAGGCCTTTTCACCTTCCAAGCACATTCACAAGTGTGGGGAAAGTGGGGGCGAGAGGGGGATTAAGAGGGGAGGTACTATTCTTTCTGATGACAGAGGGGGTCACAATTACTACTTGGACAGTACATTGAATCAGAATTTCTCAGATGCTAAAGTCTAGATTTCATTCAATCCCTATCAATGTAGCCATCTCAACCAGAGCAGCCAGATGGCTACACATCTCTTGTGATGACGTAGCACTTGACCACACTTATCGTCAAATAGCTCATACCTTTGTGCACTTGAACTGCTCGTGTCTATGGCCTCATACATGGATACATCGTCATGGCACAAGAATGGAAAACCACAAAAATTCTACTTGTATTCATCAATCCCATGTCTACTTCTTTGGGTGGAACACATCATCCAATGCACGTTCGAGCAGCTCCAAGCCGAGTGCCGTATCCTCCTTCGAGATGTTGAGTGGCGGCATAAACCGAAGGGTCTCGTACACGCTCGTCGTAAGTACCATCATGCCGTTGTCGAGACACGCCTGCGCGACGCGCGACGCCGTGCCAGCAGGGGCTTGCTTCAGATCAAACTCCATCGCGATCATAAGGCCAAGACCACGAATGTCCTGAATTGGGTAACGACCCGACGACTTGAAGCTGTGGAGACCAGCGACAAATTCGGCGCCCCGGGCCTGCGTGTTCGCCAGGATATTCTCCTCCTTCATCACATCCTGTTATCAGACAAACGTCAGTTATTGATCAAGCCACCAAAACCATAAAAACTCAAACGTACGCTGACAGCAATCGCAGCGGCGCAGGCAACAGCGTTACCGGAGTAGGTACCACCCATCGATCCAGGTGGTTGTCGATCAGTCAATTCTTTGCGACTCGCGAGTGCACTCAAGGGGAAACCATTGGCAATACCCTTGGCCATCAAGAGGATATCGGGCACCACATCAAAGTGACCGTTGACGGCAAAGTACTCGCCTGTGCGGCCAAAACCACTCTGCACTTCGTCGGCAATGAGCAAAATGCCGTTGTCATCACAGATCTTGCGCAGACCCTTCAAGTAGCTCTTGGGTGGCACGACATAACCACCTTCACCAAGCACTGGCTCGAGGAGAATCGCTGCCGTGTCAGATGGTGCCGACTGCTGCTTGAGCGCAAGCTTGACTTGGTCCAAGCACCATTGACTCATCTTCTCTTCGTCGTAGATCGGGCCATGGAGGGCGTAGGGGAACGGCACGACCTTGACACCGCCCATGACGGGTCCAAAGCCTGCGCTGTACACCGTCTTACTGGTTGTGAGCGCCATGGCGCCAAACGTACGACCGTGGTAGCCGCCCTGCATCACCATAATGTTGGGCTTGCCAGTGGCGTGACGTGCGAGCTTGACAGCGTTCTCCACAATCTCCGACCCCGACGACGCAAAGAAGAGCGAATCAAGACCCTTGGGCATAATCGGGAGCAAACGGTCCGTGAGCTCGAGCATGGGTGCGTGGTAGCCAATGTTGACTTGACCATGGACGAGTGTCGCGACTTGCTTTTGCGTGGCTTCGACGACGCGTGGGTGGCAATGACCAAGATTCGTGACAGCAATACCACTCGTGAAGTCGAGGAGCTTACGGTTGTCGGCCGTCCAGACCCACGAACCTTGGCCGCGCGTCATGACAATGTCGGCCATACGACCCACGCCGCGTGCGAGATGTTGCTTGCCCATAGTACTTGAAGGAAGAGTGGTGCTTGGTGTCGCGAGGTGCGGAGGAAAATGGATTGTGAGCGAGAGGGCGGCTGGATTGCCAGGCCACGCACCTCAAATGAGTCCCTTCAATGTCGTCGACAAGTGAGCCTTTCGTAAAAACTCACATCGTAATTACATCCCAAATCGCCCACCAAGTGCAATGTGCGAGCGTACGCAGAATGGAAGAAACAGATCTTTTCGTACGCTCGCAGGTCAACGCTCTCGGTGTGTGTACGCTCGCAGGTATCAGTTGGCAATCTGCGCCGTTGGAGCCACCCGGACCTCTCTGGATGGCGTTGCCAGGCGGTGTTGCAAACGGGCCATGATGAAAGTCACGCAAACAGCGCCGCCAGGAGGAAAAAAGTAGTGGTGGGTGGATAAATATTGAGATTCCAACTGTAATAGGCTATAGAGTAGAAGTAGAACTAGGGGGCGACGCCATTGGCGTTGATGGTAATAGCAACTTTCTTGGTTCCCAATTGGCGAAAGAGCTCCATGACCTGTGTGGTCATTGTATGATTGAGGTCTGTGAATTTGGTATTGACTAGTAGCAATACATACCTCTTTGAAGAAACGATCTTGTTCGACCAATAGACCTTTGATATCCTCCCAGGACTCTCCCGAGCGTTTGCGTTTGGGGTCTTTCATCATGTGGGCAATGCGATCAGCGTTTTTCTCAATGCATTCGATCAAATCTTGAATTTGGAAGATTTCTTCAGGTAGCGCACGAGCACCAAATTGACCTTTGATCCGTTCCAGTAGCGCTTGAGCACCCGCATACACTCGCTCCGCTTTGGCGTCCATAGATCTGCGTGGGTTGTTTGCGATGATGGGAAGTTCCTGGGTTACGCTTTGAGGTTACCTCTCTTCTGTGGACCACTCATGTGTCCCTTGCAGACAGAGGGACTATTCCGTGCGACAACGTTAACGTGGTGATGTATCATCAAGTAGCTTCATAGGGCGTTCGTCCAGCGGTTCACCTCCCCCGGCATTCTACAACAAAGGTAATGAAAGTACAGTATCATCTTGTCTCGATAGCATAGTCTGTGGCTGAACAAACGTACTCCACACTTCCCTTTTCATCACCACGTCCAAGCTCGACAGGTGGGTACAACTAATACGACCGTTGAGCTTGCAACAATCGACATCGATGTATTCATTGCATCAGAGAACCACAAGGTCCAGACTTGACCATCAAGTCATTTGATAAAACGTCGGACTTCGTATTATATCGGCGTCATCATTATCGTTGGTGCAAGCACTACTTGAAGATTTGATGGAATATCCAATGGATGGAACCGTGAAGTTTCACGAAGGTAGCGATAGACATGGGAATCGTGGTCTATAGAGTGACGTTGTATAGCAAGGAGGTTCTCGAGACACCATTTCAATACTAACGCTCAAATCCATATCGTCCCTTATTTTACTATGTATGAAGGGACTACTACCGTCCCGTATAAATTCACTCAAACAAGGGACTCTTCCAGGGAGGATTCTTCCTTCTGCCCACTCCAGCAAGTAAGCATCATGTCGGCGGATCTGTTTGCCGATTGGCGCAATGAAGAAGCGTCGCATGGCAATGGCCGTGGCAGCAATGGCATGTCCTACAATGACGATGTCTATGAATCCCCGTATGGTCCTTCGGATGGTGCCACGGGGAGCCATGGGCCGTATGCGAGTGGGGATGATTTTGATTTTGAAGGGGATCATGGCGCCAAGATGAAAGGGGAAGAACAACCCATGTTTGAACTACGGGAACATGGTTTCAAAGTCTCTCGACGCAAGGGATTTACACTCAATTGTCTTAGTGTGGGGAATGGGATCATGGCACTGGGATCGATGGAAGGGATGCTGTTACGATGTACAGTGGATGCCACAGATTCCGTCGGGTCGATTGAAGAAATCATGATTGAACCACGTGTCGCCATGTCCAATGTGTTTATTGATCCCAGTGGAGCCCATTTGCTCATTTCAATGGAGAATGGCTCCAATTTCTACCTCCATACATCGACCAATCGACCCAAAAAGATTATGAAAGCACAAAATATGAAGTTTTCTTGTGTAGCGTGGGATCGACAAGAAGGATCTCCGTCCTATTCGGAATCTGTACTCATTGGGACGGATTCTGGTGCAGTCTATGAAGCCGAGTTTGATGGGAGAGAAAAATCATTCAAGAAAGTGTTTCAAATTTCCAATCAAGGCGCCATTGGGGGTATTGAATTTGAGCATTGGACTGTA